>WMED01014011.1:0-14189 GCA_019650415.1 Pipa parva | reverse complement strand
GAAGGTGGAATGTTATAGTTGACGGCCCATTGCTCTGTATATTGTTTGCAGTGATTGCGCTATAGTTTACAGTGTCGGCTAGGCACTGTGCTTCGCAGTTTTGCAACTTGACATTTTACTGTGAAGTTGTTTTTAACATCACAATTTTCATTTTTAAATGAATACTTTAAATTACACAGTGGCTTGGATTGTATTGCATTGTGTAATGGCTGTTGTTAACTTGGCATTGCCATTTGGTTGCTTATATTATTGCATTGGTCAAATTGTATGCATGCCAACATTACATTTAGAAAAGGTAAATATACTTAAAGCTGGTTTGCATTGCAATATGGCTTTTGCAAATCACTAGACAAGTCATGCTAATGTTATACAATGTAACATCCATTTTATTATTGTGTTGCCAGTCAGGGACTGTTTTTTGGGGAATGCAAACTATACTACTATCCATGGCTCCTAATGCCTTGGGGGGAGGGCACCGCTGAAAACAGAACCAATCTGGTCACTCTCACTGCCTGGCACCATCCTGACAGACATACCAGCATAGAGGGCCCCACTTTATCTAAACACGACCCTGTTGCCAGTATAATTCACAGGTACACATTCACTTTTCTGCTGTACAATGTGCTTGTAGACATCTGTGTTCAAACGTCACATTATTCCATTAAACTGCTGGGGACACTGTCACTATTTTATTGGGCATACTGTATATGTGCTAGTTTAACATGAATACTGTAAGTCTGTATACAGCATTTCAGGAACAATTCAAGTCACTGTCACTTTATTGGCCAGACTAATCGTCACTGTTTCATACATTATTTTTTGCAATGTTTATGTATTTTATTTTATTTTCCAGATATTTTTTAAATCATAGTCACATTCTTACAAAATGCTCTCTCTTCTTACCGTCAGCTGATAAGATTGGAAATCCTTTTTTTCTTAAACTGTTTGTTTTTTTTCTTCCAGGCTGTTTTTTCCCTAAACTAATATTTATTCAAATATTTTAAATATCTGCACTTAAATTAATATCAAATCAGTTATTTCATGATTTTGTCATTTGTATTGCCTCATTTTTTTTTAACTATTTAGTCATAACTAATTTTCCAGTAGGCTGCTTTACCACATATTAAAGCATAACCACCTAGCACAGGGGCGGGCTATTATTTTTCTCATGGGACTATGTGAAAGGTTTGGGTGGTTTTAGAGGGCCGGAGTGGTGTGCCCAGCTAGCTGGCACCTATGGAGGTTGGCCACGCCCCCAATTTTTGCATGCTCGTGCGGGCCGGTCGGAGATGGTTGAAGGGCCGGATGTGGTTCTCGGGCCATACAATGCCCAGGTCTGCCCTAACATATCCCATCTGTTTAATATATAAACAAATTATTTGCTAATAACATTAAATAAAATTTAATTGCAAAATCAACAAAATGTGATAAATAAATAGAAGAGTCAACTTGCCATCCCCTAATCCTATTGGATCGCTGTACCTAGGTAGAAGTCTTTGAGATTCTCTTACAAAGTGTAGACTGTAATACTTCAATAAACACATTCACACACAGCAAGCCATAAACAAAATATTGCCACAGATTTTCATTCCTTTTAGGTTATGTCTGTGTTAAATGACATAAGCATGTCACATAAGTGAAACTGCTGTTACTAAATGTCTGTGTTACAATATTTATTTATTTTTACTGAAGTATATTATTTTACATCAAAAGAAAACTGTTATTTTAAACTAAACTTACCTGATTGATCTAGCAGCAGTACAATATATTTATGGGGCATATTTACTAAGGCCAATTTGATAATTTTGATTGATTTCACCCTATTTTGCTGTCAATTTTTGTTTCCCCTTTGATTTACAAAAGATGAATAAAAATGTTTCCCCATTGAAATAGTTAGTTATCGATAAATATTGATCTGTTAACAGGGACATACTTTGTAATGCTTTTCTATGAGGATTCCTTCCATTACAGATCAATATCGATGTCTCTTTTCGATTGAACTTAGGATAAATGACAGGACCAACTCCTTAGGTAATAATGGGTTTACTCCTTCCTGAGGGTGGAGAATTATTTTGGGGATAAAATGTTTTTTGAACAGCTTAGTAAATAGGAGAAAACAGCGATATCGTTAAATTTAGACAGTTTTTCCTGCATTTACTAGTCAAAAAACCTGTTCAACTTTAGTAAATGTGCCCCTCATTATCCCGGGTGGTGGTTTGTGAGATGGATACTGATCTAGCAGAAGTACACTTATTATGGGATATATTTACTAAGTATTTGATTATATCGATCGGTTTCACACAATTTCACTGTCAATTTTTGTTTCCCTGTACTTTTAAATTCCCCTGATTTACATAGGATGGGTAAAAATGTTTCCCCATCAAAACAGGGAAACATTTTGCAATTCTTTTCTATGAGAGTTCCTTCCATTACAGGTCCATATCGATGTCTCTTCAGTGGGGAAATACTGTAATCAAAATAGATATTGAAGTGCTTAGTAAATAGGAGAAAACAGCAGTATCATTAAATATAGGCTGATTTTCCTGCATTTACTAGTTGAAAAACCTATTCGACTTTAGTGAATATGCCCCTTTAGTGTACTGCTGATAAATCACTCAAGTAAGTTCAGTTTAACAAAATAGTTCTCCTTTAATCTAAGAAATTTTAGACAATCATTTATATGTATCTATGTATACATTCATTTATATTAGGTAATTGTGAAGTCATGAAAACAACACAAAAGGTGAGAAATTATTAATTGTGTAAACAGGAAGAACTGAAAAAAATTTTGAACCAAGGATATTGTTAAATACATGTGTCTCTTTTATTGCAAACCTAATCCTTGCCCACTTTGATGATATTGCAAAACCTTATTTACTTAAGGTTGACAAGAAATGTGTCCATAAGACTGTCCAAAACAATTTTAATAACATATTTTAGAATACATTCTAGAGAAAGTAAAATGTATTTTTCGCTATTACATAAACATGTCTATACAGCCTTTAAAGTACCAGTAATACCAGAAAAAAATGCAATTTGAATTTGTATAGTAGTAATTTTAAGAAGTTGAATTCCTGCTGTTTGTTGTTTGTGATGTTTCTTACACTTTATAAATTGGGCTTTCTAGATCACTTTAGAAATATGTAACATCTATAGTTCCATGGAAAATATTGGGTATAGGCAGGGTTTGTTTTACAGCGTGGAACAGGCAAATGGCCAATTATGCTGAGGGGCAAACGTGAAGGACCTCTCCTTGGGTGTTTATTTTTTCGGGTGGCAGATCAAGACCATTAAACTATGCTGGACCACAAAAATCTGCAGCAGATGATAGGCATTGCTCTTCTATGGACTACTTTGTGGCTGAAAAGAGAAGTGTTGGTTTTCAAAAACAAGGGACCATTCTGGACTATCTCATGGGCCAGAAGACGATATGCATATATTTCAAAATGGACCCTCGCTCTACTCCTTTGGTTTTCTAGGGGAGGTCCCATCTCAGACCCCTTCAATCTACAATCCAATAGTGGATGTTCAGTAACACATCCCCCACCCCATACAAAAGGTGGAGGTATGGGGTCCAAAGGCATATTAATTTTGCTGTTTCACCCTACCCCACTGAACCATAAATGTAAGGGGGTTTATTTAAACTACAGGAGCCACGCAATAAGATAAAACCCAGCAATCCCAATCCCTATTGTGACCTCAGCCTTAAACAAGCGCTACGCAAGAAATTGGGATCACTAAATGTGTTCCCATTTAATAGAAATCACTAGTGTATTTCCAAGGTGTCATTGCACACTGCCATCCAATATGTGTGTGTGATTTACAAACTAATATAAAACATTCATGGATTGTGTGAAACTTTATAACAGTCATTACAAAAACTCTCTAAAAAATCCCCTATATGATGGCAGCTGGATGCTAAGCAAGTGGATCTTACCACCATGGGGTTTTGGAACCACCTAACACTAGTTAAAGACAACCCATATCACTAACAATAATCTGCTCTCCTACAATTTACAGATGCACTATTAACCCGGAAGCAGTTCGTTTAGTAACCGGAAGGGGAGGGGCGCGGTGTGTTGTGGGTAGAGTGCATGTTGACCGCTGCTAGTGATCCCCTTACAGAGGGTTATGGGGACAGAGGGAGAAGTTAGGGAGCCGAGGCACGCGGAGCTTGGGGAGCGGTGGAACGCAGAGCTTGGGGAGCGGTGGAACGCAGAACGTGTGCTCAGTAGTGAGGCTGGTGGGGGAGACTCGGAGGAGAAGATTCGTCTCATTAAAGGTATAGGAATTAGTGTGACTAGTAAAGTGTTCTCTGCTCTGGATATAACAGTAGGTGAGAAAGGGTATGGGCAATGCATATACATATTAATCATTCTACTAAATGGCTTCCACATAAACTAGCTGCACCACTGTGTATAATGCCAATAGATAACTGACACTGTCACACCTTCTATTTATAATGTCCCATATCCCCCCCCTAATTCTAATGCTTTATTACCTATAATGGCCAATGACATTGATTTTTCTTAATAACAGGTGGAATTTTCCTCGGTACAGTTGCAACTGCAGGAATGCTGGCGGGTTTCGGGACAACGCTATCTCTTGCTAAGAAGAGGAGTCCCAGTTGGTTTAACAAGGTTTCACTTAGCTTATTATTTTTCATAAAGTACATGAAATATTTGTGATAAAATTGTTATATTGGGTCTCTAAACAGACACCCTTGCCCAGATATTTGACACCCTGTGCAAGCTGAGAGTCTCTTTTTCTGTATGTAAATTGATCATTTTTTTTCCCATTCTCAGAAAAAGGAATAAAGAAATCTTTTAAATTGACTTACTTCCACACATAGCAGTTAATAGATCCGTTCCATCTGCATTTTGGAAGAGTGGAGTAAATCATTCAAGTCCAAAAACGTTACTTTCAAAAGTTATATACAAGACAGATCATCAATTATATATTGAATGACCAGTGTTTTAATAAGTTCTGTATCACTCAATTTTTATTTAGCTAAAAGGGTGTTTTTTTTTTGTTTTTTTTAAGCACTCCACTAATGGTGGCTCATAACACAATCTTCCCTGCTTGTGACTGGTTAATAGGCTACCAGATACTTCTGTGGGCTCTGTAATTTACTGCTGCACCTCATACTTTTGATGTGGCAGTGACTGATTTAAACTAGCAGCACTCAAGCTTTGTTTGTGTTATGGGTTGATTCTGCATTTGTTGATTTTAATTCTGTTGTACTCATGTTTTCCTACATTGCTGAGCTCCTTGTGTCCTTCACTCCAAATTATCAGCATGTCTCTGCATTTAGCATTTATAACTTTCAGTTTTAATGTGTTTCTGCATTGTTGCCTGGGTGGTGTGGGTTACAGTTCTGCTATGATGCTCCAATGGGTTCCTGCTAGTTGCAGTTCCTGATTCTTTAGTTACAGTTCAGCTGTTCATGTGCGTCTGTTTAAAGGAGCACTATAGTGCTGATATAACTGCACGCATACATATAAAACTCCTTTATACTAAGCCAATTGCTGACACAAAAAATTAAAAAATGGTTCAGGGAAGAAATAATACTTGCCGTTTGATTCCCTTAATTGGTTTTCCTGAGAGCTGACATTTTCCTCTCCCTCTCCTTTCTGTTCTGCATGAGAAGAAAAAGCGACCTAACTGCTATTGGTTAAGCAGTGCGCTGACCCTCTGGCCGCATAAATTAAGTAGGAATGCAGGAGATTACAGAGGGAATGCTGACTTATGTGCAGGCATTAAGTAGTAAGTAGTTTGGGGAGGGTACCTTTTCATGGAAAACTGGCCAGTACACATCACACACACATTTCCTGGTGTGGGAGTTTATCAGTGCCGCCAACTTAATCATTTTTTGCCATATGAAACAGTTACTGGGGAGAAACGCTTCTCACTAAGAGATGGTACTGCATATGTAAAGATGTAATTTGACTATAGTTCCCCATTAATGTCCACAGTTGCTTCTTCAGTTTCTCCCCCAGCTACAACCAGTGGGCGGGTTAGCCTGAGGACTGTGACCTGGGGATTCCCTGTCCACCTAGTCCATACCCACTTGAGTGGGTTAAGGGTGGAAGACCAGAGGCTCTTTAGCATCTACACCTCAGATTAACCAGCAACACCTGTGGGAAGAGAATCTACTTTGTATTAGAATCTACTTTGTATTTTATCTTAGCATGCTATAGCCTTTCTAGTAGCATAACAGCAACTGTTTACACTGTAGCACCTGTAGTCTTGTAGTACCCATAACAAGAACCTACTAAAAGACATGTGAGTACAAAGAATTACAGTAAAGAGTTCTCGGTGGAACTGGGTGTTTTCTTAAATGCAGCTGACCTACAGTGAGTAACACTAAAAACTGAAATGCCTCAAATGCTTTTATAGATTTTATATATTCAGTCTGTGCTTCCAAACATTCTAAATTGTGTATAGATTGTGTAAGATATTTCGCTTAAGGGCACACTTCCTGCATATGCTTTTTGTAAAGCACCATACAAAACAATGGTACTGGTTAAGGTCTGTTTAACAACATGGCTGCTATCAGTAAAGATAAGAACAGACAGAAAACAATACAATTCATGGTTTTAACTTCAAAGATAACATGTTAACAAGTGCTGTATTTGAATACCTGCGATTCCAATCCAAATGTCACTTTTGATTATTTTTTTTTTTTTGGGGGGATCCTTTATGGTGTTACTGTGTAGGTATATGGTTGATGTAGTTTATTGTACTTAACTGTACTGTAGCTCTCATTCATATAAATACATTCAAATAGGCTATTATGGCATTTTAGAAAGCCCCATATGTATATATATTTTAATCATATATTGGAAAATAAATAAAAGCAATCACTTTTTCAACAAGTTTTGTGAAATAGACACTCCTTAGGGTCAAAACTGTGGGCCAGAGATTTTGCAATTGTTTCCGATAATATAGGACAGGAGATGGCAAACTTTGAAGAGGAGGGAGCCATTTCGCTCCCTCCTCCACTGGCGAAATTTTTTTTCAGCCACATTGGGGGAGGAGCGTACGCTTCCAAACCACATGACCTGGTGACGTCCAATCAGAAGAAGCATCCAGAGGTCATGGGCGGGGCTAGGGAAATGTGCTCCGACCCGCAACAAGGTGGCTGAAGAGCCGCATGTGGCTCGCGACCCGCAATTTGCAGACTCCTGACATAGGACTAGAGGAAAATGTAAAAGTAAAAGAAACCAGGTTTTTGTTTTTTAAAATAATACTCAAGTTGTAAACTGCTTGTTCCAGTGCTTTAGCTTTTATTTTAATTGGGTAGAGCCAGAAAGCAAGATGTCAAATTTGCTCTTCATACTTTTAATGCTTCTGTCAAACGATGTAAAACATGGTAGAGATGTGCCAGAGTTTGACCAATTCAATAGATTTTTTTTTTCCCCAAGAAGTAACTGTTTAAATAGCAACTGTAGAAATGGTAAATGCAGTATTTAGGAGGTTGCAGATAAATAGAAGACATCTGTTTTGATCAGAAGAGAAAAGGTATCTTCATACTAAAATCATTTAAGCATTAAACATAATCTCCTAAGTAAAGTAATAATAGAACTTATACATTTCTAGCAGGTGTGATGAGCTATAAAAAAATTAAAATGATTGTTTTGTGTGTTGTAGTTTTAGATTATGTTTAAATTGAGCATAAACCAGCGCTGTCTAGAACCACCTCTTTTACTCCTTTTTTTACATGTGTATTTCTAGGGTATCTCTGCAACGGCCACATTGCCAGAAAGCGGCTCCTCCGTTGCACTGCGTGCTTTAGGATGGGGGTCTCTCTACGCTTGGTGTGGTGTGGGATTGCTCAGTTTCACAGTGTGGAAAGCACTCGGAGTACACAGTGTAAGTTTTTAATTATATCAAATGTAGCATACTATGTTTATATCCACATCTGGAAACAATATTGCTCACTTTTTATTTGGAAGTTTTTTTTTTAAGCAAATAAAACATTTGTTTTCAAATTCTAAGCAGCTGAAATCCAATGACTGAAACCAGTTTTTTTTTGTTTTTTTTATGACAAGAAACATTCACTGCATTAGAAGAATTTGATGTTGTAGCAAAAAAAAAAAAAATAGTAGTTCTAGCTTAGAATTTCCCTTAATATATAGAAAGCCATGTGATAAAGGGCTTACAGCCATGTTTATAACTGTGTCACTTGAATATACCAATACCATATTAGGATATACAGCTGGAGTGAGAGGCAGACTGACAACATGTGTTTCCCAAGGCCCAGAGAACAAAATAAGACACTTAGGGGGGAATTCAGCAAGCTCCGAAGTGAGGCGTGTAGTGTTCGCCTCACTTCGGAAAAACTGAAATGCGCATGCTGATGTCCTGCACGCGGACATCAGCATGCGCATTTCAGTTTTTCCTAAGTGAGGCGAACACTACACGCCTCACTTCGGAGCTTGCTGAATTCCCCCCTTAATCATAAGCATCAGGGTAAACTGCATCGACCAGGTCTTCAAGCTGTACCGAGGGCAGTTAAAGAAAAATGCCAACATGTGAAATATCAGAAAAACAAAGCACCCTAGAAATCCCCAAATTAAAGCTTCCCACATATCAAAGTTTAGTTCTAAATTTTGCATCTAGGGAATACTTTTTGTGATTTTTTTTTTTTTTAAATACCCAAAGATTAAGAAATATTACAAAACAGTGACCGTTGTTTATAAATGGGTGTGTTTACGCAGTGTTTTGGCTAAAAAAAATAGCAGTCTGTTCTATGGAATAAAATAAAGTTCTCGGGCTATTTCTTGTTGAAAGATACAAACATTGCTAGAGCCCAAGATTTGTAGGAGGTAAAATCAAAATCCACAGTTACAGAAGCTCTTACTTCAAAGAAAAATACACTTTGACCAATGTAAGGGCAATGCTGGCTGTTTTGGAGCTGAGCTGTTTTTAATTAGGCTTATCTATGGTGCAAAACAAAATATCTTGTATGGATTATCCCACAGGAAACAATGGATGCTATTTTTCCAGCTCAGCGTCACCCCTGCCTAATTTCTCAACAACAGATTTCACAGTGGTACATTGTTATATCTATTTAAACAAGCATAACAAGTCTAGGATCCTTGCTTATGAAACAATTTGTAGGTTGTATTGCTATTGCTGTATTGCGACAAGTTCATGTAGCTTGGTATATAACTAATATAACACTGCCGTTAGGCCCAGAAACTATGACAACTATGACTGATCTGTATGTGAGACCTGTGTGGCTTTAACTGAGAGCATGTGTAAGCACACTTCTTGTTGAATCATAAAGGAATACTGATCTAGCCTAGCAGATGTAGTTTTGCACTAGTTTATGAATTAAATGAATGCAATCTATTTACAGTACAAAAGGTGTGTATTTTAGTGTTGGTGCATTATGTTTCTTACTCTCTTAACTGATTCATTGTGATTTCGCAAAACAATAGAAACTGTGACGATACAACACATCCAATGTAGAAATCGATAGCCCATGGGTAAGTCCTCAAAATATACAAAAAAGAAAAATGATAATGCAATATGTTTTTAATATAAACCAAGAAACAAGTGAAGCGATAACAAAATTGTAAAGAGCATTGTATGTATGAAAATAGTATCCCACTATGTGTTTCGCTGGCAAGAACTATGTCCAGCTTCCTCAGGAGGTAAGTAAATGTCGTTTTCTAAGGAAAAAAGATTGATTTTAGATGAACGCCATCTATTTATTAATAGCTTTGGGACCAATTCTGGAAGCTGGAGAGTAAAGTGTCCATGTATTCCAAAATGCTTTTCAAACCAACTCTACCGAAACAACAAAGAGGAAGATCTCAAAATCGGCTCACAAAAATAGTTATAACACTGCTGCTAAGGTGATGTAGAGCAGTGATTTTCAACTGGGGTTCCGCAAGGACAACCCAGGGGTTCCGCGACACACTGGTTGATCAGCATCATTACCCGGCTCATCAGAGAGATTGCATCGATCTCTCTCTGATGAGCCGGGTAATAATGCCGATACCTAATGATTCGATTTCTGCCCCTGCTAACAGTGATCTGACAGAGATCACTGTTAGCAGGGACCGAGACCACATTATTAGCAAATCTGCATAATTACCCGACCCATCAGAGAGAGATTGCATACTTGGACCTTCCCTCTGTGACCTGTCGGGTATGTAGAAGTCAGTGACGTCACGCTCTTTATGAGGTTTCTAGGGGTTCCGCCAGAAATTTTATCACATCAAAGGGTTCCCCTGAAGAAAAAAGGTTGAAAAACACTGATGTAGAGGATACTGATGGCCAGACTAAACAAAATTGCCAAATTTATACAAATGTGTAGGAAACAACTCAAAATAAACACATAGACACAGTAAACAATTAATTATGAAACCTATTTAAATGATGCATATCAACATTGCTATAATGTGTCTAATACTCTATGTACTTTGTTATGGAATACTAATACTGCCTGCTATTAAAATAATAAATAGACTTGAATTACTATTTTGAATTAAAATGCAGTTATATCCAGTCTTATATGAATACCATTAGGGGGACATAGTGTTCATATTAAAGATCCAGTATGTTTCTCACTGGCGAAGTCTGAGAAATATATCACCATCTTTGATTGTGTGATTTATTTGTTCCAATATAAACACTTTCGTACCTGCCTGATTTTGCTTTTGGTTGTGTTTGTAATGTTATGAAACTGAATGGGTAGTCAAACCCTTCCTTACGTTTCTAAAGTGTTCACCAGTTCTTGTGGCTAAATGTCTTTTTTGTACATTCTATATATTTAAAGGTATAAAATAAAAAATACTTATTCAAAATCTTACCTTACATTGAGATGAATTGTTACAGTCACAGCATGAACTGTGCTGTAATTATCCGGCACTGATGCTGACTTCACAGTGCATAGGCTGACACAGAAGCCAGCATATGAAGCTCCTCCCACCGGCGGTGAAAAGTGGTTTCAATCAGACAAACACACCACCAATAAGTGCCTGGATAGAAGAAATGACACATACTATGATCATGGAAGAGTTGGGGACAGATACAGAGAACCATACAATAACCTGGGGATCATGGATCAGATACTTACATTCATAGGATAAGAAAAAGGGGGATGGGAAAGGAGTAAGGAAAAAGGGGGAAACAGGGAACAAGAACAAAGTAAAAGAGAAGAACACTGGCAGACAAAAATAATAAAAGCAATGAATACAAAGAATGGTGAAAAAGGGAAGAGGGTCACAGAAAAAAAATTAAGAAATTCACAAAATGAGGCCGTACCAGAAAACAAACTAGAAATCCTAGGTAAACGAGAATAGATTTCTTTGTCATACTGAAAGAAAAAGTATATGACTACAGATTAACTGACCGTTTACTTTATTTAAAAATCTACATTTAATGTTACAAATGATGTTTAATTGTAAAAGAAAAAAATATACACAAAATGTAAACAAATATGTGAATTGTTAAATGGAAAAACTACTTGTGTTCAAAAAAAAAAAAAAATGGTTTCAATATCATCATGTTCATTGCGGGGGCCAGTGTGTGAGGCCAGTACAACCAAGTGGGAGGAGCTTCGTGCTGGCTCCTGTATCAGCCTGTGCACTGTGAAGTCAGCATCGGTGCCGGGTAATTACAGCATAGTTCATGTTGTGGCTGTAACAGTTCAACTAAATATAAGGTAAGATTTTTTTTTTAACTACCTTTAGGTCTCCTTTAAGTCCACAAGGACAAATCAATAAATAGATCACATAAATGCTTAATTATAATAACCAATACTATTTTTATTTTTATCCAGAATTCATGTTTGTAAATATTTATTGGCATCAATGGCATGTATTACTATTGTATTTATAAGTTCCTATTATAGATAATGAATGTTTTATTATCATGAGTTAATGAAGTGCCCTAAAGGACTGGAGGAGCAACAAACTTCTTTATGGTTTTTCCTTTATGCTAGATAAATGTAGGTTTGTTAGGTGGAATGGGACCTAACACCCACTCCACTTAAACAATATGCCATTGTTTCCCAATTCTATTTCTGATATTGCTGGAGCTGTGTAATACGATTGGACTCAATGGTTTGTTAGAAACCCTAGTTTTATCTTTAGACTAAAACAGTCGATTTCTAGGAACACTGTCAGCCCACTTGTAGAGGAAAAAAAGCAATACTTCTGGATACATTTTCTCAAGAAAATGTGCTGATAAATCTTCGGATTGTTTGTTAAAATCATCTTCTTTGGAGCAGTTTCTTTTAACCCTTAAGAATTGTCCATATGGAATATTTGTGATCCATTTGCGGAGATGTCCACTCCTTGCATCTATTAAGCCATTGGTTTCAGTTGGTTTTCTATATAGTTTTGTATGTATTTTGCTATCTTCTTGAAATAGGGTGAGATCCCAAAAATTGGCTTTAGTATTATCAATGTCGTGTGTGAAAGATAGATCATATTGATTGATGTTAAAATACTGGACAAATTGGTTTGCTGATGTGTAGTCTTCCCATATAAACAATAGATCATCTATGTATCTAACAAACAATTTAATATGCTTCTCAAATGGACAGCTGTTCCAAATTAATCATTGTTCCTAATGGGTCATATACAAATAAGCAAATGAGGGAGCAAATTTGCTCCCCATTGCAGTACCTGTGATCTGTAGATAAAAATGATCGTCAAAATCAAAGTAGTTCTTTTGCAGAATAAACTGAATGCTTGATAATATAAAACCAACATGTTTCATAGAGTATGAGCCAAAATCTTTCAACATGTCACTTGATGGCATTTATGCCTGAAACATGGGGATTACATGTATATAAGGAAGAAACATCGCAGGTGAGCTGTAACCATTGTGAATACCACATTAATTCTTTGTAATAATTGGGAAGAGTCTTTCAAGTCTGATTTTTGTTTGGTGACTTTTGATTGTAGAAAAAAATCCACATATTACAAAAGAGGTTGGAGAGTTAATGCCTGATATAATAAGATGCCCTGGAGGGTTTAATGTGTTCTTATATATTTTTGGTAGATGGTATAATGCAGCTATTGTAGGGTGCATATTGGAAAGGGAACACAATTTAGGTCACTTAGTGAGTTTACCCTCTACTTTGGCAAAATAACATTTGTATATGTTTAAAATAATTTCACTAGTAGTCTTGTTCTGTGTTTTCCAATCTGAATGTGCAGAATACTTGTATTATTGCAACAGTGATATATTTAATGACTAACTGATAAGAAATGTTTAGTATAACACTTTGTATATTTTTTTTGTGTGTCTAGATTTATATGCTACCAATGTAACATAGTCACATAGTTTATATGGCTGAAAAAGGACACAAGTCACCCATCGTGTAATGTTGATCCAGAGTAAGGCAAAAAAAAAAAAATACCCATGAGGCAAAATCCATTTTACCCTTCACTTAGGGAAAAAAAATTGTTCCCAACTCCAAATATGGCAATCAGAATTATTAACTGGATAAAGAACCTGCCTCCAGTTATCTAGTACCCATAACTATATAATATTACTACACTCAAGGAAGATACCCAGGCCTGTTTATAACTCTTTTATTGAAGCAACCATGACAATAACTTAAAGCAGAGATTTTCTTAGCCTCGCTGCTTTTACAGTAAAGAATCGCCTTCTGTGTTGATGCAGAAACTTTATTTCCTCTAAACATACATGATGCCCCCTTGTTATGCTTATAGTCCTTGGTATATAAATAGATCATGGGCGAGGTCTCTGTACTGGCCATTGCTTGCCTTTGAATCTGCTCAATGTCAACTACATCTTTCTTGTGCACTGGTGCCCAAAACTGCACACAGTATTTCATGTGTGGTCTGACGTGTTTTTCTGTATTGGAAGTTTTACGTGTACCGCAGAGCATTAACATAGGTCAGTACATTTTATTAGAACAAATTCAGACTTTTTTATGGAATTTGTATTTCCTGTTTCATTTTGTTTGTTTGTTTTATGGGAATCAATGACCGTGGGCCATAGTTTGCACACCCCTGTTTTAGGAGATAGCCCATCCAGTAGGAATAATAATTGCTGGCAGATGGTGAACTGTAGAAATTAGAAGGACTGAGGGGGGATTTCAGGATAGTCCGAAGTGAGGTGCGGAGTCCTCGCCTCACTTCAAACTATCATGAATTCCCCTCTGAATCTGTGTCTGTCAGGATCACTTTTAA
>WMED01014010.1:0-14189 GCA_019650415.1 Pipa parva | reverse complement strand
AAGCACTGATCACATGCGCTTCCGGGTTCCTATTGGCTCCTGTGACCGATCAGGTCACAGCCAGGAATCAGCCAGGACTCCCTCTGTGCCAGATCCAGCGCTGGACCGGGGGCCGCAAACTAGCCTCCCAAGGGCCGCAAATGGCCCGCGGGCCGCGAGTTTGAGACCCCTGGTCTAAAGTGTTCTAACAAGAATCTTTGACTCCTTGTATCAATTTCTCTACTTTATCTACGGATCCCAAATGAACTAGTATGTGACCTACACCAAAAATGTTTGTTTCCATGGGACTGGAGAATATATTAAAATATATCATATCCTAATTCCAGTCATTTTAAATGAAATGTAAAATGATCCAACACAATTGTTCAAATTTGTGATTTATAAATGTAACAATTCATAAATTTTAGGGCAGGACAACTTACCCAATTTTTTCCAATGTTCACAAAGGTGTTTTCATTTTAATAAGTACTAGATAAATTGGCAGGGCTATAAAAACAAAAACAAGTCTAATACGTCTTGGTTTATTTTGCTCAGATATAAACAATCCACAATCCTATATGGCTTTGATATTAATACAGAGATACTAATGCTAAGCACATGCTGAAATCACCATAATTTAAAGTGCACCTGTCACCTTAAAACTAACACTAATTTAGGTTCTGCTAACGAAATAAACATTTTTGTAAATATATATGTATTAAAAAAAATGCACCTTTATACAGCGTTTCTCTCTGTCATCTTCCCTGCCAGCCTGACTTTTCTTTCTGGAGTTGGGTTGAGCAGGGCTAAATGATGATTGACAGTATAGCTCTACGACCCGTGGGCCGAATCTGGCCCTCCAGAAGAATATCATTTTAATGATATTAAAATGGGGGGGCGTGCAAGTTTTGCAAGTTATTCTAATACTTTATTTTGTAAACACCTACACAATGCCAAATACAGAAGAATCAGTCAGTCATTCTTTTGTTGAATAAATTCTTAAAGCGATTACCATTAACTCCAATCAGATCCCTTAAATCACAGATTAGGGCAGGGGTGGGCAAACTATGGCCCGTGGTCTGAATCTGGCCCTCCAGAAGTCTCGGACCGGCCCGTGGGACGATATTAAAATAGGGGTGTGGCCTAACACTATAGGCATCAGCACACTAGGCACGCCCCTCCCGGCCCCCAAAGCCATTGGGCCATTCATGTGGCCTGATGGCTTAAACATTTGCCCACTCCTGATCTAGGGAGTTATACTCTAAGGCAGGGGTTGGCAACCTATGGCTCTTGAGCCAGATATGGCTCTTTTGATATCCATATCTGGCTCTTTCACTGTAATGAGCGGTGCTAGCACCGCTTGTTACAGTGTGCCAACAAGCGCTGTAGAGAGAGAGCTCTCTCAGCCCTTTCCGAATTGCTAGCCAATCCGGAGCCGGTGACGTCACTGGCTTCCGGGTTGCTAGCCAATCAGGAGCTGCTGACGTCACTGTGAGTCCGGATTGCTAGCCAGTCCGGAGCCACATGCGACATCAGTGGCTCTGGATTCAAAAGGGCTGAGGGAGCCACACGTATATGGCTCCCTCAGCCCAAAAGGTTGCCGGCCCCTGCTCTAAGGTCTAAATTGTCGTGTAAAGGTGTGAATTCACCAGCTAAAGACAGTCGCAACAGATTGCTGCTGTCACAGTCATGGCTTTATAATGAGAATATTGTCGCAGTCGTGACTTTACAATGGGAGAATTGTCGCAGTATGTATGTATAATTCTATTTATAAAACACCACGAACATAAGCAGCACTGTACAGTTCAGAATAAAAATAAAATACAGACATGGGAAATTGCATTAAACAATACAGTATATAATCATAAGGATACATTACTCTAAGGTTGGAGGTCCCTGCCCCGTAGAGCTTTAAGTGTAAATGAGTAGTGGATTTGCTATGGGAATCCGCTGTTTGAGAATTCAACAGCCGAATTTGGACTTTAGAGAATAACCCCCCCTAGCAGGGATCTGATTGGAGGAGCTATAATGTCAATCACCATTTAGCCCCACCCAACCCAACTCAGAAAGAAAAGTCAGGCTGACAGGGAAAATGACAGAGAAACGCTATATAAAGGTATGTTGTTTTTAATACATATGAATTTACAAAAATATTTATTTCATTAGTAGAACCTAAATTAGTATTAGAGTTTTGAGGCGACAGGTGCATTTTAAATGTGCTAAATACACTGAGTTTTTGCAGTTAATATATAGTAAACTTACAGGTAGTTTGGAACTCTCTTCTCTGTCAGCCGGAGTGTAGAGATTCAGGTACAAACAATCCTCTGAAACTGGTGGAATCTCAAGCTTTGCTTTTAAAATTTTTGCAAGTTGTTCTGATGCTTCTTTATTTTGTATACACCTACACAATGCAAAATACAGAAAATCAGTCATTCTTTTGTTGAATAAATTCTTAAAGCAATTACCATTATATAACATAGAAGAAGTAATACAAATTTCTTCCTTTAAGGTTTTTATTCTGGCAGTCAGTAACATTCTAAATATTATTTGCACTTTAGCAGTATCTAAGTAGAAGTTATTATCATTCATGACTTGTCAGTAATTGTAAGGCATTTGACTGTCTACTGTGACAGATAATTATCTGTACTGTTAATAATATGCATTTTTTAATTTGATTAGAAAATAAATATAAATCCTACAATGAACAGAAAGATTTGGTTTTAATATGCAGGATCCACAAAGAATGTAAAATATTGTTTGGTAGAAAACAATAAGTGCAGAACACCATTTTGCACTACAACATAACTAACATGGGTGGATGTCCTGAGGCATCTCTGATGGAGCTCCATGGTTCAGGTGGCTGTGGGTCTGCAAATCTTAGTGGTCCAACAGGAGGCTTTGCAAAAGGAACTCCCAAAAAAGCATGAACAGATCTGTCCATGCCCTTTATAGTTAAGGTTTTTCCGATCAGCTGCCCATACTTTGTAGTGATGAGTGGTCTTCTATCTTCTTGACCTAAAATGTTAAGGGAATCAAGAAAACAAGTACTATAAAATAACTGCTTGCTGAATAACCTTGTGCTTTGTGTATACAATATCCACTAGTAACAAGTAATGAGTTTTTCAGACGTTGCAATTTTAATGACAAATTCAATTGAACGGTAGTGTAAGGGGCAATATTGATATACATGTGCAAAATGAGTGTGCAGATACAGTGAAACTTCTAGTCAAATTAAGAAGAGAAAACATTCACCAGTAGCAATGAGCACAACAAATCACAGGACTGCAACGATCCTTTTGAGGATTCACTCCCCTTTCTTTTATGCCCTGATGGATGTGTGCAATGTTAATTATCAAATTAAATATGGCTCCATTTACTCAGCTGGGGTGGAGACTCCTCCTCTTAAATCAGTTTGTTTTTTTTAATAGTTGTTAGGAGCAACCAACAGCAAAAATTATAAAGAGTGTCGCTTTATACAGCTTTAAAGAGGAACTAGTGTGGTAAACCATACTTGCCTGATTTAGATCTGATAGACCAGCATTTATCTAACGATCCTCAGCCCAGGATAGTCAGATGAAGACATTGCCAACTCTTCTCTTTTTGCAGGTAATTGGCTAAAGTCTGAATTGTTGCATAAAGGTGTGAATTCGCCAGCTAAAGACAGACTGCTACTGTCATATCTTTATAATGAGAATATTGTCATGGTCATGTTTCTGCAGTCGCAGATTTGCTATGGGAATCTGCTGTTTGAGAATTCAACAGTCAAATTCCCACTGTAGTCAATAATCCCCTTTGTGTACTACTACTAGATGGATAAGGTAAGTATGGTTTACCACTATAGTTCTCCTTTAGGCTGGGTTCACACAAGCATATGATGCGCAGCGCATCATGCACTCGTATGAAGAAAAAAAAGAAAAATTCGCTCCGGCATATTTTTCTTTTTTACTTACCAGCAACAGTGTGAACGCTCCCTCGGCGTTCACAGCTTTGTCGCATTTTGGGCGTGACATATATACGCCGGCCAAAATGCGACACACAACATTCCGGACACAGTGTATGCGTATCATACACTCATGTGTCCAGAACTAGGTAAGTATCGCTGGCTTCTATGAAGCTGTTTTTTTTTTTTTTACATGAGTGTATGAAGCGCTGCGCATCATCCGCTCGTGTGAACCCAGCCTTAACCACCTATAGCTGTGGACTTTGTTTTTTTTATCTCATATACTACCTTAACACAGTAAACAAATCACAGAACCCTAATCAGTCCCCTGACTCATTTATCTGTCTGACACATAAAGCAACAGAATTTTTAGGGAAAGTTCTCCTTAGAATAAATTCTTTTAGCATTCTGAAGTAATAGCTTATATACAATTTGCACTGTACAATAAACTTTATTTTTTACATTTTTGTAATCCATTGACTTTCAGAAAATTGCTAAAATGTGAAAAGTAGCAAAGATTTAGGGGGGAATTCAGCAAGCTCCGAAGTGAGGCGCGTAGTGTTCGCCTCACTTCGGAGCTTCCTGAATTCCCCCCTTAAAATAAGTAAGAGTATGATTCCGGAGAAGTTAAATTAAAAACCCTCAGCAGCACAGATTGCAAACAAATTTCAATTTAACTGCACTATTTTTTTTAAACTTATCCTTGCTGCCTTTTAAATGCAATCTCTTCTTTTCTCAATTGAACTAGTATCCCCAATTAAGGAAAAAACAAGGCCTTTTTAATTTTTTTTTTAACTTATGTAGTAAATAGCATTAAC
The DNA here is from genome assembly GCA_019650415.1 of Pipa parva. NCBI lineage: Eukaryota > Metazoa > Chordata > Amphibia > Anura > Pipidae > Pipa > Pipa parva. Next base: position 9,452 of record WMED01014010.1, on the reverse strand, counting down.
AAAACATAACTATGAGTCAGCAGTTTATTTTACTACTAGTTTGACAAACCCACAGCTCAATGCGAGAAGCATACACTATTGCTGATACTTTATATATGGCTACTCCTTTGAAAAGTTTTGAATGACCTGTTACCATGCATTAGCCACGTTAAAACATACGAAAGAAAATATTTGTGCTTTTGTTTTTTTTGTTTTGTTTTTACAAATAAACTAAAGTCCTTTTAAATCTACCACACATAAGACGTCAGCTAGTTCTAATCTTGCCTCATAATAAACATATTACTGTCATGTATAAAGTTCTCATAGACTGTAACAAATAAGGAAATACAGCATTTGCCCATAATTTAAAAATCCTTTACACCTGGTTGTAGCCTTGAATCAGTTTCTAGGTATGCATTTCTCACCTGTTCCAAAGACTTCTGTGACTGTACAGTATAAAAATAAAATTTTAATTAGGGATCCCATTTGAAGAAGGATTTTGCTATCCAAGGATACTGCTGTTCCTAGAGAAAAAAATAAAAGTTAGCTCCTTGTCAAAGAGAATTGAAGTCTGCAGTAACAATCTGCTACCAAACTAAAAGTGGACTGTGTACTATTGAGCTGCAATCTATGTAATATTGAGTTAGAGGCAGAGACGCCTTTAGCTCAGACAAGATCTGAAACTGGTCTTTTTATTGGCTGATGTTTTTTTTCCCAACTCCTTGTTCTGCACATGAGCAGTACTTGGATTACACAATTCTGTAACAATGTGAACAGATACCATGATGAACCTGTTTTATTTTACAGCAATCCATGTACAGTAGTGTAAAAGAAGACCAGGTTTCTCACAATCTGCCAAGAAATCTAAGTGTATTACAGGCTGCACAAAGCTCAGTTCATTTGATCAGATGTTGTTGTCCTGTTCTCCACTGCAGGCAGAGAAGAAAAGCATTTTGCTAAGGCTCCTGGTTACTGAAAAACACTGAGTACAAAGAGAAACATTAGCCCTTGTGTTGTTGAGGGGGGTTTTCAGTTTAACTGGGATACTGACATTTGCAAATTTAACTACACATTTTAATACAATCAAGCTACTTAGTAAAACAGCTGACTACTTTTACATTATGGCTTCTTTCACATTACCATATATAGTTCATGTCTATTCTGTCCAGAGCTGACTTTCAACATCTAACAAATTTGTAGCATGCAGCAGCTATGGAACAATCCTACCAGTTGGCCTGATGCTTGCGTCATCATCATTCCTGTGGCGTCACTAAGGAATCACAATGTTATTTAATGTTGTAATGTATTTGCTTTGGCAATTGTACCTTTTTGTACTTATTTTTATTGTTCCTTGCTTTTCTCAAATCTTTTTTGCTAGTTACTTTTTGAGACTTTGTGACTGGTTTGCCTTGTTTGTTAGACAATTAGCTATGAAAGTTGAAATTGGGTGTTAACTCAATTCTGTTTACTACGATAACTTTTACGATCTTCTGCCAGAGGTAATCAAGTTGCACCTGAGGAATCATGTGAAATAGCATGATTAGTCACATGATGTGAATTCATTTTTCAAGCTATGAGATCTTGACATTCACTCTCAGAACAAAGATGTGGTTGAAAAAGGCCATTAAATAGCTACATTCCCCATGATACCCTGTAAAATTTTGTCATAATAGTAGACAGAAGCCTTAGTTATCTCCTCCCTTTGGGATATCACAGAAAAATGTTTGCTGTAATAATGTCTCAGAGCATCACGACTACAAATCCCATAATCCATTGTGAAGTACTTAAACTCTGTGCCCTTCCAGTGAGTAATTGTCTAATGTCAGAATTTGCTGTTTATAATTTACAGGATGTTCCACACACTTCTTATGTGTACTGTGTATTATATAGAGGATAATGTACTCATGACAATATAAAAAGCATGGTACTCCAGTTTGACTTTCAACATCCTTATAAATTATCTTTTTCTTTCATAATACACATGGCAATATTTTTTGGAAAACAAAATAAAATACATTTACACTTTAAAACCTATACTAGCACTTTATGATTGTTGTGGCTAAAACAGCTTTTGTTGTTTCTTTTCTAGACTTGGCTCTTGGCTGTGCCATTGTATCACCCAAAACACTTAAGTTTAAGTTTGTGGTGTTATACTATAGTTTGTTATAGTGTGACTCTCACCTGTGGCACAGAATATTAACACTATAATGATGGGACCTTGTGACCAATGTTCCCTCTAAGCTGTGCGCTTGTGCGCGCGCACATGATCCATCAAACCAGCGCACACAGATTAAAATGGTGCGCACAAAAAATTTGTATTTAAAAATTTAAAATTGTATTTAAATATATATGTATTGCACAATTATTTACTTAGGCTTATAATTTTGCACATACGAAATTTCTTGCGCACACAGCCTTTACAAAATTAGAGGGAACATTGCTTGTGACATAAATTAAATAGACAAGTAGTCACTACAAATGGCACAGGTGAAATAGTCACCTTTCATTAAAACATGTGAATATATTTTCAAAAATAGAATTCTGGGGGGGGGATCAAGATTGGACTCTTTCACTGTTATCACTGGACCAACTTTGATACAGGAATATATCTTATTAGCAGAAGGCAATTACCTCCAATGTGTTATCATTAAAGTAATAAGGCCTGAATAACTGAATTATAGAGGTATTGAATTTGTTTTAGAGCCCCGTTCAAACAATACATTTACTTGAATCCAAATCCTTCTAGTTGTTGTCTACAGCTCACATTTACATTTTGATTAATGTAAGTTCTGTTTTATTTGTGACAGATTTGGCTCCTTCTGGTTACTGGTCTGTCCCTTACATGAACTATCACCTGTTTGCATTTTCTACAATCTTATGGGTTCATTAACTAAAGTCTGAATTGTCGTGTAAAGGTGTGAATTTGCCAGCTATCGACCGTTGCACACTACCCAATAGACAGCTCCTGTCGCGACTTTACTATGGGAATCTGCTGTTTAGTCAATAAGGAGTAGAGAATCAGGGCGTAGCCACATGAAGTGATGATAATTCCCTTCGATAGTCGAATATTCTCACTTTAGTCAATAACCCCCTTATTCTTTTGACAGGATATTTAAAGGAGCTACTGATAACAATGATAGTTCAGCTATTCATTTTCACAGTATATATTTTTGGACAGAGTTTCTGGGGCTTGTTGATGAAAAGAAGCATAAGGATCTGAATTCACATTAATTTGCTACTTCCCAATATTCAGGTATTTGTCAAACTTTGTGATGTGGCGAATTTGTGACCAGTCTGGTCACTTATGGCCGTCACGGGACCTCTCTACATTACTCTGCGTGCACAGGTCATTCACCTATTAATCTGCCTTAAAACGTGTATGCTAATTTAAGGCAGATAAGTTGTAACCGGCAGAGCCTGTAGAAATAGCACTGGCACTTTGCTCTATCACAGTGTTTCCCAAACTTATTTTTCCATGGCCCGTTTATTTTTGTGCTTATCCTTCGTGACCCGGCATTTAATTTTAGTGGGTCACGAAGGATAAGCACAAAAATAACCGGGTCACGAGAGCGCCGCTCATGAATATTCATGAGCCTGCTACTTCATGATGCTACACGCATTGTACGCCCTAAAACTAGTAAGGCTTACTAGTTTTAAGGCGTACAATGTGTGCGTCATAAAGTAACCGGCTCATGAATATTCATGAGCGGTGCTCTCGTGGCCTGGTACCGGGTCGCGACCCGGCATCTGGGAAACACTGCTCTATCATAAAACAATAAATAGCAAAATGCAGCAAAATAGGAAGAAAAAAAGTTTTGCAGTAACAGGAAAAAAAACAGGGATCTAGTTTAAACATTATTATTGTGATTAACAGTTTAGCTTTATTTACTGAAAATATCTTATGTACTTCATAACAACAATCTTTCTCCGCTCCCCATGTATTGCATAAGGCCAGAGCCACATTGGCAGTTTTATAGCTGATCTGGGAAAAATGGTGTCCATTGTTGTGGGGATAACCCACAAAGGACATTTTGTTTTGCACTATAGACAATAGGGGTCCTATTTACAAAACTGCCAGCGTGACACAGGCCTAATAAACTCTGCAGAGCGCCACTTCATCTTACAGCACTTCACTTTACTACAAACAATGAAAGACAAGCCCACAATGCACTGCGTCCGCTTGGAAAGAACCAGTCAAAACGATCGATTGTTAGGAGTTCTCTGCGCAATTGCCGATAGGTGTCGCTGCCAAGTAAACAACTCAGTCCATGCTTGCGACCGCTCTTTCCTTTTCGCCGTCTCGTTGATCTTGGGAGGCCACACAGTATTCTTCGCTTTCTCTCCCGCGTCCCGGAGCGATGGCTTTGACTGGAGCTCTGCGGAAAGAGCTGGCGGAAGCTGTCTCTAGTTGCCGGCTTCTAGTTGTGGGAGCTGGAGGAATTGGCTGCGAGTTGCTGAAGAACTTGGTGCTGACCGGCTTCACTAACCTGGATGTGGTGCGAAAAAATACGGGGAACTTTAGTCATGGGGGGGCCGGGGATGCGGGAGGTCGGGGATGAGGGAGGCCGGGGAGCGAGAGCCCAGTTTATTTTTAGGCATGACTTCTTATATTTCCCTAGATTACCTTCTTTATTACACTGACCCCTCGCTGCTTTGTATTGTAGAGAGGGTTTCATTTACCCGCCAAAGAAATGGCATCCTACCTACTGCCCCTCCCCTAGCAACTCATCACTAACCGCGACGTGCACTGTATTGTCCCCCCTCATTCAACCAGCAGCGCAGTTAGTCTGGGTAATCACACTCCCCTCCTACAATCACACCACATGTCTCCAGTCAGAGGATCTTTTTATTTTCCATTTTTGAATAATGTGGAATAAAGGGGTGAAATCCCAACACCAGATTATATCTCACTGCTGACCAGGGAGTGAGGTGTGTGGAGGGTAAGGGGGAGCCTGATCACTTGGAGATGATGAAAGTCTTTGGTTAATAAATAGAACTGCTTTCATACACCCCTGCTGCTGCTGATGTTGCCCCTCACTCACCACATGTGGTGACCTCTGTGGCACAAGCGTAGGTGTTTTTTTTTCGATCATTGGAACTTTCGCTCTTCTTTTTTATCATCATTCAACACCTATTGTGGACTTTTTCCATTGAGACTATTCATTAGTTCTCGTCGGGACTTCTACAGTGTTTCATTTACGCACTCATTTGTTATATCGATTTAGATCGTATTCATTCATTCTTAGCATTTCACTGTCGGTATTCATTGGGCGTCATACCATTTATTGATCGTTTCCTTTTCTAGGATTTGTCATACCTTTTTACTGGACCTGTCAGGTCCACTTAACAAATTTTTTTTTTTTAAAGGAAGCAGGGTGTTGTCATTCAGCTAAGACTGTAGTAAAAGATGCAAACTCCCTGTTTCTTTTCTGCTCCGATACCAGAATTGAATCTCAAGTCAGGTTGGGTGGAGATAAAAGGATGACTGACATAAAAGTTCCTTAACTCACAATCTAGCTGGATTCTGATTGTCGGACCTATAATGTCAATCATCATTTAGCTCTGGCATAAGAGCAGAAAAGAAGCAGGGAGTTTGCATCTTTTACTACAGTCTTACCTGAATGCTAAGACAACTCCCTGCTTCCTAAAAAGAGTTTAAGTGGACCTGACAGGTCCACTTTAAACTCACTCTGCTCCTAACATCTTGCTTATAGTCCATTTGCTGCATAGCTCCTGACATATTTCCTTACCATCTACAGCACATACCCATGGCACTTGCTCTCTTTCCAGTCTGAGGTTCACCCTACCCTGCTAGCCCTTTCTACTATGCCTGTTGCTTCCATCATTGTTTGCAACTTTTGATCCAGGTTATCTACATTCCCAGTCTTTTTATTGCTCCTTACTCCCAGCCATTGCCCGTGCCAAGCGGTGGCTCAGGCATAAGGATGCCCCTCTGCTGCAGGATACATTCTAAATAAGAAGTGTCTTTAATAACCAGATGTTGAACCTGACATTTGTTATTTCACTTTGCATGAAATTTTAAGTCGCACAGATAAAGCACTTCAATTCACTACATAATTTAGTCTATAATTATTTGAACAAATGGGTGTGGTTAGTGGGTGTGACCAAAGGCATTCTGTGCCTATAAACTCCTGAGTTGTAATCTGAGACTGCTTCTAGCAGTAAGTCAATAACTTACTGTAGATTTCCTTTGTCTTTGCCATTATTCATTTTATTTTGACTTTCTGATTTGCCTTGTAGATTTATGGTATCTAATAATTACCATGCTGTCAATTTACAGAGATTCTGTTTGTTTTTTAGATTGATCTAGATACTATTGATGTCAGTAATCTCAACAGGCAATTCTTATTTCAAAAGATTCATGTGGGACGGTCTAAGGCAGAGGTAATCAATATTTTGTATTTCCTTAACACATACGAATGCATTATTAATATTAAGAAATTTTATTTATCTTTATAATGACCATACTGAAAATGTAGAATATTAATCTAATCTGTATAAATGGGAGAATTTGTCCAAAATATTGAATTCTGACTTAACCAGACAACTGCCTGTGCAAATTCAAAGGGGGGATCATTTGCATATGAAATCGGCTGGTTAGTTCAGATGGATTGTAAACAAAACAGAAGTGCTTCATTCTTCTTCTGGATTGTATCACCATTTTTCTACTGAGGCTATTACATAGGTACATTTTTTAATGAAGATCTATTACAAAAATGTTTTATTAGGCATTCTGAAAATTTTTGGGGGCTTGATTATCAGGTTATAGGTATGTTATAACACAGGACAGCTCTAAACTATTATGCATGGCACATGGTATGGCCAACAGTTCTTAAAATTGTAGGTGAAGCAAGGTGCTTATTGTTTTTTGATGTCTAGTTATTATTGTCACTGAATTTAATTTTCTACAAGACAGTATCAGTGAAATAGGCAAGTTCATCAATAAGTGTGGATTTACTCTTCCTTTCCTTAGAGGCCATTGCTAGTGTTTGTACACTGTGATAAAGGCAAGCAAAAATGTTTAACACCATATTGCTCACTAGAATTTCCCATGCTGTGGTTACTAGCCTTAAATCACATTTTATCTGACTAGATTATATAATATTGTCTAAGTTAAGTATGTGGAATTCCTTTCATGGCAGGAGATCATTAAATTATGAAGGACACTTTTGGCTCATGGACTTCTATATAGTCTTCTGACAAATGTTTTTCCAGCTTTTAATTGTTTTGCATAATTTCATAATTATTGTAAATTGTGTGCCAATTGATTTTTTTTGTAATTGCTTGTTTACCAAGTGTACAATATTTATGTTTCAATTTAGTTACATAAACTGTTGAGGATTACAAATGGAACATTATCTCCTTGTATTTTACAGGTAGCTAAGGAGAGTGTGTTGCAGTTCTGTCCAGAAGCCAAGATTACAGCTTATCATGACAGCGTCATGAAGTAAGTTTTTTTTCCCCAGCTCAGTAACCATAAATAACATGATGAAGAATGATTGATTTAAATAGGTTTATGGATAAGGGTAAAATCATTTTCCAGAAAGGGAGGATGGTATTTATATAGTGTATGTGAAAGTTGGGAATGGTTTGTGCGACCTTGAGGCCATAGTCAGACTTGAACAAGGAAAATCAATAGCCAACTTCTTACAAAGCATGAATTTCAGCCATATGTCTGAGTTTGAGGAATAGTTGTATGTTCTGTCTTGTATGGTAGCCATAGATTTGTATATACTGTATGTCTATTTTGTTGCTATGCTTGTTAGAGGGTAACAGAAAAGAACACGAGATTTTAGATTCATTTGTCCATCTTAATGGTTCAGACTTAAAGGTGAACTATAGTCAAAATACAAATTTACATATGCAGTACTATACCTTTAGTGAGAAGCATCTCTTCCCAGTAGTTGTTTCATGTGACTCAGAATGATTGAGATTGCAGCATTGATAAACTCCTGCACCAGTAAATGTGTGTGATGTGTACTGACCAGTTTTCCATGAAAACGTACTACTTAGCACATGAGCACAAGTTATCTTTCCCTCTGTAATTTCCTGTAAACAAGCTTAATTTATGCGGTCAAAAGGTCACCACACTGCTTAACCAATAGCAGTCAGGCAGCTTTTTCTTCTCATGTTGCCTGACTTGTAGAACAGAAAGAGGAGGGGAAGCGGGGAGAGGAAAATGTCAGCTCTCAGGAAAACTAATTAAGGAAAGCAAACTGCAAGTATTATTTCTTTCTTAAACATTTTTTTAACTATTTGTGTCAGCAATTTGCTTAGTATAAAGGAGTTTTATATGTATGTGTGCAGTTATATCAGCACTATAGTGCCCCTTTAATGAATGTTGCTTATTAATGTGTAAGGCTTTAATTATATCTATTTTGTTTTGCAGTCCTGACTATAATGTGGAATTCTTCAGGCAATTCACAATGGTCATGAATGCCTTGGATAATAGAGGTAAGGTGAATGCTACCTGGACTCACGCTGAGGTTGATGGAGAGAAATAGAGTTGAATTTTATAGACAAGTTGCCTGGACAAAAAAAATTTTTTTTTCCTCTGTCTTTCTGTAGCTGTCCACAGGGAATTATATCCAATTTTTTTTATTGCAATACAAACTGTAAAATTGCACCTATCTTCTTTGAATGAATATTTAATTAGATTATACATGACACATACTGTGTTCCTATTCGGACAATATTAATACATCCACTAAATAAGTGTTTATGCTGAGTTGCATGCAAACAATTTTTAGTTTTAAGAAGAACATTTACCTTTATTGAAAAGAAATGTGTTATAGAGTTGTCTCTGCTGATAAAAATAGTCAAAGAACATCTGTCCCCACATTTGAGCAGATGGTTTTATTACAAGCTGATCTATTTGTATGTCAGTTGGAACAAGGAAAATAGTGTTACTATGTATGCTGATTCGACTCCTCATGTACACAGCAACAAGTTGTAGAGGAAATTTATTTCAGTATATCACATTTCTTCTCATAACATAACTAGCCCAGGCCACCAAGGCACATTTTTTACCCTAGCAAGCAGTGTTTTATATATATATATATATATATATATATATATAAAATATTATTTTCCCTACATTATGTCAGCCTAACGATATTGTTTTTTTTTTTTTCTGACATTGGCACGGTCTAGGGTCTAAGTCAGTGGTTTTTAACCTTGTTTGAGGTACCAAACCCACCAGTTTCATATGCACATTCACCGAACCCTTCTTTAGTGATAAATCACTTGACCTGCGTGTATTGACCTCCGTGGCGAAGGCTCCTCCGAACCCCTGAGACCGACTCTCCGAACCCCTAGGGTTCGATAGAACCCTGGTTAAGAACCACTGGTCTAAGTGGTTAGATAGTAACATAAATTTGTAGCTCTTTATAAATAAAATTATACATATATACACTTGGAAGAAACGTTCATTGTTTTCACGGATTGCTGCA
>WMED01014009.1:0-14189 GCA_019650415.1 Pipa parva | reverse complement strand
CTCTACCTGTGAAAGCTGCTGCAAGGCTGCTAATGTCCAGTAAAGCATAAAGAAATGAACAGCAGACCTTAAGTCCAGGGCCACTTTGGCTGTTTTGTAGCTGAGCTGGAAAAATGGTATCCATTGTTTCCTGTGGGATATACCACACAGGCTATTTTGTTTTGCACCCTAGACAGTAATGAGTCTAATTAAAAAGTGCTTAATTACAAAACGGTTAGTGTTATCCCAGCCTTAGCCAGTCATAGTGGAGATGCTTCAATTTGTTGATTAGTGACCCTTTACACACAGGTACTGGCATTGTGTCAAAAACCACAATTCTACTATAACTGAAGAGGAATGCCAGGTGTAACATTGCCCTTAGATGTTATATTCTGGTGCTACATTCACACCTTGTATTATTAAAGGATAATCGTAGGCTTGTTATGTCTAAGGGTAAATAGCAAGGGGTAGGGGGCGGAGATGCTCGCCAATCACACTGTCTAGCGCTGCCCCTGCTGTCTTCTGTGCTACCAATGTCTTCTGTGCTTCACAGCCAACGTGGTTCTCTTCTCAGCTTTGCTGGAAAGAACAAGTGAAGTAGCAGTTTTTTTTTGCTACTGCAGTTTTTTGCTACTGCCCTTGCTCTCTGAGAAGAACTGGAACACTGAAGGACAGTAGTGACTGTCAAGCACAGAATACAGTAGTCTATATTCCTCACTGCTGCCTGTGTGCTTTAGCCTGCTTTTGTAAGCAACCTGTGTGATGTCATTTATGGTCAACCAGCAAATCTAAATTATACAACTATCCTAATTTTAATTGGGATCTCATAAAAAAAAAAAATCCTTAGTAACACACTCACAAGGGGGGGAGGAGAGGTTTGTCAAGCTTTGTTAACTAAAATATCACATTTATTGTGTTTCTTGTCATCTGAATTTCTTTTTTTTATGGATTGCAGATGTACCAGTAAAAAATGCTAATTAATATATATACATTTATACATAACTATTTAAATGTATGGCTAGAATAAATACATACCGTGTTTCCCCAAAAATAAGACCGGGTCTTATATTAATTTTTTGCTCCTAAAGACTCGCTAGGTCTTATTTTCTTGGGATGTCTTATTTTCTGGGAAGCTCGCTACTGTACTGTATATTTTTAGTACTTTACTGCAGATAGGTCTTATTTTCAGGGGAGGCCTTTTATTTTAAAGCTTGGTAAAAATTGCACTAGGTCTTATTTTCGGGTATGATACATTTCATTTCTTGGGTATTCCTGTCCCTTTAAAATGTAAGTTGAAAACATTAAAAGAGTGAAAATGTATGTGTTTCTAAATCTGTATCACCAAATTATTTTTTGATGCTTTGGGCCACTCTCAATATTTAACTTTCTGTCTTTTACACTCTTATTCTACAGATGGTGCACATGCTGGCTAGTAATGGCGCTAACTCCATCTGGGAACACTCTCTTCTGGATCCAGCGCAGGTACAGAGTGGTCGACGGAAAGCCAATCCCCAGGATAAATTACAGTGAGTTCTTGTTGGTCCTGTGCTAGCAATTAGGGACACTTTTTAACAGCTAGTAATTATAACTTTTTTTTTTCCCTTTCAGCCCCACCAAATCAGAGTTTATTCGTGCCAAGTATCAGATGCTTGCATTCGTACATAAGCTTCCCTGCCGTGATGATGATGGAGTGACTGCCAAAGACCTAAGCAAGGTAACAAATATAAACCAATTATGCACTAAACTGGGCAAAGTTCGACCAACTTCAGTAACCCACAACAGCCAATCAGATGTTATCAATAGACCAGTAAGTAAAAACTGCTGACTGCATTTAAGTTACTAAATGAGAATAAAGTTGCACTCACTGCTGTTTCCCATTCTTTTATTATACTGTATGTACTGCTTGTATTTTGTGTTTTTCTCTAGGTCCAATCCCAGTCACATCCAGTCATGTCCAGCCATTCATATATAAAGAACATAATTATATAAATACGTCCGGCCATGACCAACTGTGTGTGTTTTTTGTGCTTCAAGAATAACCCTACCAAAGTAGCAGCTCATGTTCCTTGTTTCATGTGCCAGTGTGCATAGGAAAGTGTTCACAATGCCCTGAGTGCCCCTTGGTACTCGCATAAGGTTTCTGCCCAACATTTTTTTATCTTATTTTAACTCCTGTGTTGATGTTGCTTCCGTTTCTGTTTGACATTTTAATTTTGATATTGTAATAGTTGTTGTGATGAGGGAATAGAGGTGGAATCTAGAGTTACCAGTGCTGTTGGTTGCAGTCTGGAAGAAGGTTATGTTGTAGAGTCTGTGCACAAATGTATACTTAGTGCTTAGTGTAGTTGTCCCTTGTAAAGGCTCACTACTTGCTCTATTTACAGACATTAAAATGCCACTGTCTCATTCAAATGATGAATCAACTTTGTAGTATTAAAGGTAACCCAAATACAGTTAAAGGCACATGTAGGAACTCCAGGTTATCCTGTATTTTTTTTTAACTGAATTAAATATAGGGGGAAATTCTTCAAGCCAATAACAGTAATGTATCATCATGTAACAGCATCGTCACTGGTTTAACTAGCGTACATCACCATTATCTCTATATGCATCTCATTACATGTGTGTTATCATATACACCAATGGATGCCTTTTCTTCCCCCTTTGCTCTAAGATAACTGCTGCCCAAGGTGCAGAAAGGGACAGTAAAGGCTAAGAAAGAATGCCTCTCTATAGGTGAGAGATATTACCCAGACCCAATTCACACAGGCTATTTTGTTCTGCTCCATAGACAATAATGAGCCTAATTAAAAAAAGCTCAGCTGAAAAATAGCTACTGCGACCCCAGCCTATAATGGATACCCTGTGCTGTTAGGGAGCAATGTGATGCAGGAGCTCATAACTCCTTAATGGTGAGTAAGCTCTATTGGTGATTCTGAAGGGGAGGATCTTTAATACTTATAGATGTGGTTTTCTCCCCCAGTGCTACCTCCCTCTTGTCAGAAAATCCAATGGTTTCTTCTCCCTTGCAGGCTGATATCTTCTTTACTTCCTGTTGGAAATTGGCAAGTGGAGCAAGCGCAAAAGCAGAATTCTGATGTAATTCTGCATTTTCTCTACTCAATGAATAGGTCAGAAATGAGCGTATCATAATGAGCAGAAAAATGCCAACTGCGGAATTGCATCTGATGCTGTTAACCTTAGTGTTCGTATACTTTATTATTGCAGAGTTACAGTGCCCCTTTAATACACACATAAAAAAAAAAAAAAATTTGTCCAATGGAATCCCTTTTAAATTCTTTCTTTGCTGAAGTGTATTTGACACTTGTATTTTACAGCAACTTCACTCCAGCGTCAGGACTGGGAACCTGGAAACCTGCTTACGGCTGCTGTCTCTTGGGGCCCAGGCAAATTTTTTTCACCCGGTAAATATTGAAACATTTCCCTTCTCTCTGTGTTTTGGTTTGGTCAGTTTTTCCTGCTCGCTATCCTCCTGGATCCATTACGTGTGTATTTAAAGAAGAACTAATGTTCTTACTGACTAGGGATGAGTCTTAAAGGGGGATGCTAATTATACTTACCTCCATTGCTTCTGCACTGGCTCCTACTTCAAGAAACACATCCTCTTCACTTTCTGCTTCTTCTTCAATGTCGAAGAGGAGGTGTGATCCTGAAGAGAATTGCAGTGCTGGAATGGGAGAAAGGAAGATCTTTGCATTTTACAAGCAGATCTTTAGAAATAAATGGAAATGCAAGTGTAGAACCGAAGAGTAGGCAGCTCATTTGGAAACCTGCAAGTGGAGCAAATGAAGTGAATATTTATTCCATAGATAGCATTTAATGCGGGCATTTTGACCTGTTAAATCAGACTAATTCACATAAAACAGAATGTAGTGATAGAGACCTAAGAGGCCATGCCTATTCTATGCACTTAATGTATTGTCCATAGTATATTTTTAGAGTATTTATGTGGAGCACTCAATGACAGAATAACTTCAGAAGAAAATTACCGCATCACGCTATGTAAGCAAGTTAAAAGAGTGACTGTTCATAGGGGGATTTTGAAAAGCTTTGCTTCCCGCACTTGATTTCATAATTTTGTTCTTTCAGATGTTGATACTGCACAAGTGGTAATCGTATTTCTTTTAAAGAATCATAACACAGATTGTTTATCTCTGGGAAATCAAAATAGTTTCTTGTCATGTAATGATTGGCTGCAGGCCAGCGTTTGTTGGAACGGACTCTAACGAACAGCAGAGATAGCGATGTTTAAAGAGATAATAATAATATTGTCTGCTGAAAATGATGAGGAAATCATGAGTGGAGCTTGACTTTATGGCAGCTGAGCGCCTGTTGTTTATTGAAAGGTTTTTCACCTTTACCCCACTACAACTTGCTACTGCAATGAAAGTGTTACTCTTTCCATGTATGATATGTTAGTTTTGAAGAAGTTACTGCCCAGTAATAGAATTTTTTTCTAGTGGTTGTGGGGGGTACTGTAGACATTTTATATCCATGTTTTAAAAGACCCTTTGCATAAATAATAAAAAAAGAAATATCTATTAGAAAGGATAATGTTATTCTTTTTCCAAACTAAAGACAACATTGTAAAATCCATCTAAATATGGCCACTTTCTTTTCTAGGAATGACAGACTTACAACATGCATGCCATTGGGTTTCTTTGTTAGAGTCCACTAGAATTTAGAATAGTTATGGTGACAGAGCTCAAGATCGTTGACATGTTTCCAGACATTTTCAGACTTTTTATTTGTTTTGAAACCGTCTATCTGTACAAGTCTTGGGAACTGCAACTGTGACCACTGGGTATCCCTTTTTATTACTGCTACATTCACTCATATTTAAACTTGCTTTCCATGTTTTTTATATTAACGGGTTCATTAAAAGGCCCGGTATTAAATAACAACTTATAACTCTGTCCCTGTCCCTAGGACAAAGGAACCACCCCTCTACATGTTGCAGCCAAAGCTGGACAGATCTTACAGGCTGAGTTATTAGTTGTGTATGGAGCAGATCCCGGAGCACCTGATGTCAATGGCCGAACACCCATTGATTATGGAAGGTGATGTAATAGGTTTACTACATCTTGGTTGACTGGATATGCTGTAAAGGTGTATCTCTCTCTCTCCTTACTCTCTCTCTCTCTCTCTCTCTCTCTCTCTCTCTCTCTCTCTCTCTCTCTCTCTCTCTCTCTCTCTCTCTCTCTCTCTCTCTCTCTCTCTCTCTCTCTCTGTGTATATATAATATAAAAATTTGGAAACCCAGCTACTTGCCATGGTGGGAGCCATGGGTATTTGCAACCCACTTGTGCCAACCCCCCATGTCTTTTATTTTTTTGTTGTTAATTTTTACAGTTGGTAGTGTTTCTTTCCCTAGCTTTATATTTCTTATTGTTATTACTATATGTATCCATAATTGGCGAATGTATGTGATGTTCTATCCTACAGACAGGCGGGTCACCATGACTTGGCAGACCGGTTAGTGGAGTGTCAGTATGAATTGACAGACAGACTGGCCTTCTACTTATGTGGTCGCAAACCAGGTGAGTTTATGCTGTATGTGTGACAGTTTATCTTTACAGACATAGTGGAGTAGAAAGGGTTTATGTTATTCAATGGTAAATATTAAATTATTTTATATTAAATTGTAATGTAAAAGGATACAGTTAATGGGAAGTATGTTTTCCAATAATCCTGTTGCCTATCAAGGTGCCTTTATATATTTGTGCTGTCAATTAGACTTTGTAAACTGGGTGTCTTTATCTCAGAGTCCATAATCATTTGTATCATGTGTTTACCATTGTCAAAATCCAAATCCAGATTTTAATTTGATTTTGATAAATCCTTTCTTCTCTCCACACTTGGCCTTAAACTGCTTTTAAAAAAAAAAATAAGAAAACACTTTAACACTTTGATCTTTCTCAGAACAATTTTTTTGTAGGTTGGTAAAAAATTTAAACGAATAAAAAATGTGCTAAAGAAATGATAAAGGGAATACAGAAATGTTGCCCGTATGTGTGTGTGTGTGTGTATGTGTAATATATATATGTGTGTATATACTGTATGTATGTATATGTATATATGTGTGTATATACTGTATATATGTATATGTTCCTTCGCTCAGTTCCTTTATCCAGACAGATAGTTTCCTTTTATCAGATGGTGGTGTAGTTTGGTATTCAGATCCCTAAAATATTCCTGATCCAGTTTGGTAATTTTCTAGACCAGTTTTTAAGGAATTTGCAGAAGGAGTTTTTGAGGACTCTATATAAATCAATTTATTCTGGAATATTAATTGACTGTGGTCATTCTGCAAAAGACTGAGAACATTTTTGTTTAATATAAAACCTTTGCTTTAAATGTAAACTGTGGGGATTATGGGAAAGTTAGTGCATTACAACATCTGAAGGTAATGATAGTCTGTTGTTGTGTAGTGCTTAGCGATTTAGATGTCTAGTGAGTTCATTAACTCATGCAGATGAAAAGCTTCACCAGTGCAGTGAGCCATAGTAACCAGTCGTGCATTTGCCTACATGTATGCCATGCTTCAGATTAATCAATGCATATTGCCTTGTACTGGTGACGTTTTCACCTGTTTTCATAAAAGAGGTGATTAAACCAGTGATCCAGTACTCTAAAGGTTTCATCACTGGTCATGTCATTATGAATTAAGAAGCCTTTGTCTCAGTGCTATTAAATAAGGAGGTACATTTTAATTTCCTTAATTAACTTAACCTGTGTCCACTAACAGAACACATCAAAGATTAATTCTGAAGTTCCTCTCACATGGCAAATGTTTGGATAGTTGAATTGTTTAAAAATGGAAAGGTGTATACTCTTCTGAAAAGGGCTTTCTATATTGTATATTTCATAACACTGCAATATCTCCTTCTCTCTAGATCATAAAAATGGACATTACATTATTCCCCAAATGGCTGACAGGTAAGTGAATACCTAACTAAGTTTATTTGACTTCCTATCCACACGGCCGGCCTCCTTGTTGAATGCGATACAAATCTCCTTTAAAGAGAGATGGTTATTTAAAAAAAAAAATAGAGATGTTAAAATATTTTGAAAAAAATGATAAAAACTTTTTTTTTTTCTCTGCTGTCTCTGAAATTTTTACCTGAAAGGGTTGCTCTCTTTTTTTTTTTTCTTCAATATTTACGCTCCCACAGAGTGGAAGAGATAGAGTTTGCATGAAGCAAACCACACAAACAACAGTTTATTTTAAAGTGGACCTGTCAGACCTTTTTTTTTTTTTTTTTTTTAGGAAGCATGGAGTTGTCTTAGCTGAATGCTAAAAGCAAGTCAGGTTAGGTGGAGCTAAATGATGATTGACATCATTGTTCCTCCAATCACATCCCTGCTAGATCTTGATTTAAGAGATCTGATTGGAGGAACTTTAATGTCAGTCATACTTTTAGCCCTGTCCAACCCAACTTGAGATTCAAGTTGGGCATAGGAGTAGAAAAGAAGGAGGGAGTTTGCCTTATTTACTATAATCTTAGCTGAATGCTTTTACCATTATTAGCTCCCCGCTTCCTAAAAATGTCTGTTAAGTGGACCTGACTGGTCCACTTTAATATTGACAGTAGATGGGCTATTACACTATATAAGCTTGTAGTAAAATCCTGTCAATAGAATCCCTTAACAAATAAGTGTTATGGTGCTCCTCTACAGCAGTGTTTTTGTTTTTCGGATTTATTTAGTTGTATGGGCCAGTGCAGTTAATTCCTAGAGGTTGGTCATGCAAAAAAGTTCCAGATAATGTTACTGGGTAAAAAAAACTTGAAGGAAACACGAGCCATTGTTTGCAATAGTGACCACCACATAACACGTTGCGACTTTTCCAGTTAGAGTTACACTGTGACAAAATTGGTTGGCATTTTGTTCCCACTTAACTCTTGCCATTGCATGCACTGGCCCATAGTTTGTATGTGTCTTTTCACTGGGTTTGACACTGACATCAGTACTCACTGTGTGACACAGCCCTTATAGCAGCTTTTTCTCTGTCAATGTCATGTGACCCTTGTTGTGTGTTTTATCTGATTCTGCAGTCAGTTTGATTGTGTTGGGCCATGGAAGGACAATGAGTCTCTGCTGGCAGTGCCTTTCTAGTCCAGGAAGAGATAGTAACACGGCTGTATCCTGTTTTTAGTGAACCGTTGTACTGCTTTGTGACCATCCTAGGAAATGCTATGCTTCAGCACGTGGGGGCAGTGAGGGAAGTCATAACATAGCTGTGTTAGGACATCAGAATTAGATGGAGCATTTTATCAGACAGTCTTAAAGCAGTATGAAAGGCTGGTTACTTCTGTCTGCTTCTGATGCCCTCTTCATTTCCTGTTCCTGTGTGTTTCAGGGAATAGAGAAAGCACAGTAGCAGTTTTATGTCAGAATTCTGCTACTCTGCTTGCTTAAATTGTCCAAAACACACAGGAACAAGCAGTGAAGAGGATTGTACCGTAGGTCAAGAGCAGAAGTCTACAAGCTAATGAGAGCAGGAGGCAGCATTTAAGACAAGCTTTTGAGAGATATTCCCTCTTCTTCATCCCTAATGTTTTTATATACATTAGCTTGCTGGATCCAAAACTTCCGTTTTTAAAGGGGACAATGGCTCACACTAAAAAAATGATTTATGGCTGTATTACAAACTGTTCAAACCTGGAATGTGATCTGCAGTTTTCTGTAAAAACAAGTTAAAAAAATCAATGATATTTTATATATATATATATATATATATATATATATATATATATATATATATAATATATAACAATCTCAGCACTGTCCTGATGACGTCTGTGTTCCTTATCTTATTTACTCTGTCAGTTTATTACTTTTCTGTATCGAGCTGCTTCCATCTCCAAATAACAAGTGACATGTAACAGATATCTGTATTAGTGACTTGTTTAACCTTAACATCCCATTTGTGATGACAAATGTTAAAAAGGCGCAGCGTTCAAATATATATAAAAGAGCTCCCCCTGGTGAATGTTACTTTACGATACCAAATATTTTGAAAATGAAAATGTGCTGTAGATTTATACGCAATCATTTTTTATGTGGTTATTTACTTTTTGTTCAGATTTAAATGGAGTGCTGTGTCATTGTTTTTCATACCTCTGTTTGCAATTGCGTATGTCTGCTTGAATGTGCATTTAAAGAGCTAGTAAACGAAACATATCTTTAATCCTTTTAATGCTAACATGAAATAAAGTTACTAATTAGACTTATGGTGCAATTATTAGCATATTTTATTCTTACCATAACTAACTGATTTCATAGTCTATGTGGAAAAATTGATGAAATCTAGGTTGGTAAACTAATCAGAAATATGGCCCTGATTTTGAGAGGATATAGTTTGTATGTCTAGGAAACATGAAATAAAAATTAGACTAAAAAGGAATTTCCTAATTTGTTTTGGTTTCCTAAAAATTTGTACTGTTTTTCCTTTGCTAACTACCAGTAT
The DNA here is from genome assembly GCA_019650415.1 of Pipa parva. Classification (NCBI taxonomy): domain Eukaryota; kingdom Metazoa; phylum Chordata; class Amphibia; order Anura; family Pipidae; genus Pipa; species Pipa parva. The sequence continues at coordinate 4,717 of WMED01014009.1, read as the reverse complement.
TTTGTATCATCCCATTTTCTTAGGCTAATGGCCCACAAGGCACTTTTGTTTCCATGGTGATTTTCTGGTCGCAACAAAACACCTTGCACTAGTTCCAGATCACTTGCCTACATACAGCTGTGTACCACTCAGAAATATATCTTTTAAAACAGTATGCAAATAAGTGAATGAAACTAAACATAGAGTGATTTGTAACCATGGGAAACTTACTATAACAAAATTCCTCAACCATGTTTGAACAGTTGCTCAAAGATTGCTTTGTGTATGACGGATTAATAGCAGTTATGTGTCTAAAGCTGGTTACAGTCAGAGTATTATTAACATCTGCCTTTGGACAAGTCTGCTGTCTTTGGTTACTTTAAGGCAGTGGTTCTCAACCTTTTTTTGCAGCGACCCTTTATCCGTGACCACAACAATTTTAAAACCACGACAATGTTCACATAATCAGATTGGAACATTGTTGCAGTTGCGACTTTACTATAGAATTATTGTCGCAACTTTACTATGGAAATATTGTTGTGGTCACAACTTTAAAATTGTATCAAATCCACGACAAACCTAAAGGATGTTAGGCGACCCCTGGCAAATTGTCATTTGACCCCCAGGTTGAGAACCACTGCTTTAAGGCAACACTAGTCATTTTGTCAAAGTTTTACCAACTGCATCAAAAAAAGCATACAATTATATTTCTGTCTTTAAGATTGCATCTTGGTCATAAAGCGAGATAGACCTGAGGTGTTGGTTAAGAAAAATCAGGCATATTAATCCACTATGCAAGCACAATGAGTAGTGGAACTTCATGCAATTGACATTGTTTTCAGACACAATTCTGACACCTTTTTTGGTGAGAATATCTTTTTAAACTTAACAGCCTCTCTCCTGTGTATAGTACTAACTGGCTCATTCTTTGTTATACAAAGAGTTTTTGTTTTTCTTTTAGGCCATGGTCCCACTAATGATTGGGTTCACTGCATTAAAGTGATGTACTTTCATACCTTCCTCATTTAAATGCTAGCATGTGAAACGTACATCAGTAGCTTCCTCCCGGAGAGTGTCATACAAGCTGTTTAGCACTTTGTGGTGACAAAGCACCTTATGCCCACTCCTTGACTTGACTTTGCTGCGTAGCGATACAAAATATGCCCTTAGGTGCACTTTTGCCTACAGACATATTTTCTAGCAGCACTGCAGCAAGACCAAGCTAAATAAATTGGGTCATGTCCAAGAAGCTTTGTTTCTGTGGATAAACACCGTGGCAACGAATGCCTCATTTGATACTGTCCTTACTGTTTTCAAGGCGGCCTCTGGTGTGTGGCAGCCCCCTCCTCTCAGCATCTAAGGGAACGTTGCCTGCATTATGCAGTAGATTGCTGTGCTTTATCGACTGGCAAACTTTGCAATCCCAGTTTCTACAGTGACCTTGGCCAAAGGCACTGAGCTACTTAGCACTTGGATACCTGTTGGGGCTGAGCATTGTATGTCCCAAGCAAAAGGTGTGAAACAGAGGCTCCTTCACAAAGGTCTGCTTATCAGTCATGAAGCAATCAAGCGCAGCTGTGTAAAACAGGAATCGGATGTATTACTCAGAATGAGCTCAAAAAAAGACTAACCTTTTTTTATTTTTATTTTATATAAATTCTATTTTTTTAGGCTAATCTATTTTGCTAAAAATTGCACATAGTTTTTAGGTGGATAATAACCTTATTATTACTTAATGATAGTTTCCCTTTAATGCACTTTGACTTTTGTCTGTTTATTGCTGTGTGGTCTCCGTGTCCGCTAACAATTACTTACTGTTTAACTTCAGCTTTTTCTTGTGTTTCCTCCTTGTGCTGACCTGGATGTAGAACCCGTCCTCGAGGTGTGCCTCAGAGGTACAGTGTTATGTGTTCATATGAGATGTCACTATAGTCACTGTCAGGCTGCACAAATAACTGATTGTTATTAGGATGCTGGGAGTTGTAGTACATCAACACTTGGATTGTCACAAGTTGATTGCTGATTCCAGGAATGTCACACAATACTAATTGAATGCCAATGGATTAAGTATATCCAGTTAAATACATCAGTAGGTTTTAGATTTTTTTTTTTTTTTTTTTTTTGCGCAATTTTTCAGCTGCAGACCTCCCCTAGTTCTGTTATTTCCATACGGCAGTACCTGCTACCTTTAGATAATGGCCTGGTGCTGAAATGTGAAAGATTAAATTCAGGTTTGTATGACTGGAACATTGAGAAGTGCATGAACCAGTTGTTATTTACAATTACTAGGTGCCAAGATGCTGCTCTGTCTTTCTTCTGTATTCTTCAGTTATATCTACTTGTGCACTTTACAATGCTCTCATTTAAAAACTCTACCGGTTTAGATCTTAGCCACACTAATGTTATTAGACACAGCAGTTTTATTCCTGGTAAAAGCACTGGTGTTGGTTCTTTCCATGGTAAGTAATTGGGACCACAAAGAATAAGTAATGCATTACTCTCACCAGGGGTAAAAGCACAGCCTTGCATATCGTCAGCATGGTGCCTGCCTGATCACCCTATTTCTTCTGTGTTGCTTCTCACCTGTCTGTAACGGCAGAATGGATTTAGAATTTTGCTTGGTGTGCCTCGTTATGTAAATGATATTCTGTTACAAAACACCCACTTGCCCATCTGGACATTTATTTTCTGTTGTAGAAGCACAGGAGAAATGTATTAAATGGAATTGTCACAGAATATCACTTCTAGTTTCCTACCAAAAGGTCCCTGGCACAGAGGTCCCATCCCTGCACCTCGGGTTGCAGTGAGGGCAGCTAATTGGGGAACAAAGGGTGGGTCCCCCTTTGTACTTTGTCCAAGTCACAGTTGTGATTGCTTCAATCCCTATTGTTTTACCCAATTACTACAGAGTTTTAATTGCCCAGTTTCCTACCTTATATTGCCAGGCTGCACTCCATTTTGTTCTTTCATCTATATTTCTAACATTTTCCTACAGTGTGTTACTAATCTTTAACTGTAGCACTATGGCGTTTCCTATCATGTCCTCTGATGGAGTAATTATGATATAACTCAACACAGTTTTTGTGAATTAAACTTGGTTCATTCTGATCATCAGAATTACAAGCAAGGAAGCATAGGATTTTCTCTGTTAAAAATGCTTGTTCTAGTTAATAAGCCTCATCACCCTCTGACAACCTATGGTTACCGAAGCATCTGACAAACTCCCAGCTGCAGCAGATCAGAAATTTTATAGAATTCTATTCTTTTATATGGCCAACTTATAAGAAAGTTGCTACAGCTTTGCCCAGCCAAACTTTTTACTATGGGCAGAATAAACTTAGCCATATATCATTCAGTGTATAGTTTTTTGTTTTTTTTTCCCTACAGACTGAGTTACTAGCTTTTGGAGAAACAATAATGTCTTTTGAAATGTATAAAATAATTCAGACATGTCTAAAGATCATTTGGACAGATATCTGCAACTTTTGCTGCCTACCACTGTGAAAAATTATATATGTCATTTTGATTGAATATATTTGGCTAATCTTCTGAAAACTTGTCATGTATGACCATCTTAAGTGTACTACTCCCACCTTTTAGCAATCGTAACAATTTTAACAATCAAAATTAAAGTCAATATAGAGATTGGAATTTACCTTGTTAATCACTTGCTTTATGGTAGCCTTCTCATAAACAAAGTATGACGGCAGGTTAAAGGATAAAATGTGCGAATCCAGATACCAAGTGATTGGGGATGAGTAACAGATTTGATGATGACTCATGTACATCATCAGTTAGATTGTCTGTTGACCAGATTTTCAATCAGCCTGATAAATATTTGGTTTGGATCAGAACATTATTTTTTAGGCCTATTCTATCTCTTCTTTTTTTGGAATACAATGTCCCATAATCTTCCAATCAATCCTAAACTAACCAGACAGGCAACACTGGAACATATATTCCCTTGATCCCAGGCCTTCCATATATTTATTGCCAGTGTTTTATGCCTTTCAGAGTGATAATCTGGCTCTATGGGAAGCTTTCAGTTCTATATATCTTTTGGGGGAAAGACATTATCACTTCTAAATATGTTTGGTTGAGGGCATTACTATAATTTTTAAAGAGATTAATTTGATAAAGGAAAATATACATCTATACTGAGGTTTAGCTCAATAACAAGAATTCATAAGTGATGTCATTTAATAACAACTGGTTTTGTTTAGTCAATTATGCAAGACATTTATGGACCTAGTATGCCCAGCTTCCTTCTTCATTTTCATCAGATCACACAAAATGTGTTTTTGCGGGCAGAATTTTTACATTCACTTTGTATGTGACCATCTTTGCCTGTGACACTTATTCAAACTTGTAGATGCCACAAAAGGGTATTGCTGTTGACTGAAACATTTTGTCGCAGTATAATATAATAAATAAAGCAGTGGTTCTCTGACTGATAAATTGACAGCCTGTACAAACGTGAGTAGCTTGAACATCTGCAAGTTACTCAAATGCTCAAAAATCAGAAAGAAACAGTCATAAAATGCCACCTGTAGGCTGCTTATGTCATTGTTAACGTGATGGGATTAACTGACCTCTGTTGAACTAATCAATTGTACAAGGTTTAGATCTCATTAATCTTTACTGTCCTGATTTAAATTAGCCTAACAGCACATCAATGCACTTTGGGGGTTATTCAGGAAGCTCCGAAGTGAGGCGCGTAGTGTTCGCCTCACTTCGG
>WMED01014008.1:2849-14189 GCA_019650415.1 Pipa parva | reverse complement strand
AGGGTTTTATCCCTAACACACATGCCATATGCCAAGCAATGAGGAACCCCATGTCTCCAGTCCCAGGGGATGTTACACCAGGGTTTTTTTCTAAGCACATTAGTATTTTTACATCATTTCGCTATAAAATAAGGCCCCTATCTCATCTAAATCTATCTGTCATCACCATTCCCATTTCAATCAGTAAAAAAATTGCAATGCACTGTAGTGCAAAATCAATCATTACCCTGGCACTGGGTGGGGTGGTGTTAGGTTGTAAGGGGAGGATCTCTTTTGCCTAGTCCCTGAACTAGGAATGATTGTATACACTTCACAAAATGTAGGCTAGTGCAGCCAGGCATCTTCTGTTTGTTTTGGTTTTTTTTGTTTGTTTTTTTCCTTATTTAGACCTTTCATCATTTTTACATTGGATGGAGCATAGTGAGAATACTGCAGGGATCGATGCATGTGGGTGGCAGGCAGTCTATTGGAATATGCTGATTACCCTCCCCCCCACTATGTGGCCTAATGTATCTTTAATATGACACGTGTTTTTTTTTTTCTTCCTTCCTCTTTGCTTCTGTTGCATTACAATAAAATTTTGTCTGAAACTGCTATGCTCAAAAGTCCATTTTAAAAACAATCACAGATGTATACTTTCTAGAGCTGGAAGCAAAAAGGTGACTGTATTCTGGCAATAATATTGGCTGCAGGTGCTTGTCATTTTCTAGGTATTGGAATGGAAGGATGCGTAGAAAATGATACACTTTCACTGCTTTTTTATAAATAATCAATTATACGTTCAGAGCTTGGTTTCCAGTACTGCAATAATGTGTGATTACTCGCCAATTTAAAAGACTGCTTTATCTTTCTTTGCTCCATTATCACTAATTGATATGTCATAGTACGTGATGGACCCTTTATACTGTGCTGACTAGGAATGGAAGGGGGGATACTTGGAACTGCAATCCTTAAATTGTCTCCTCCTTGAGACATAATTTCGTGTTGATCATCTCCAATAAATTGTGTCTGATTTTTGCCCTTAATCCTTCCAGTACTGTCTGGGCCTTTAGGCCTCTTTAACACTTGCATTTTGTTTGGGTCTGACAGGCAGTTTCTGCCATTCCAACTGCTCAAAGGAAAGTGCGTTACATTGTTATCTATGTAAATCGCCATCGCACTTTTTCTTTATGCCATCTGACTCTTGTAGCATGCAGCAACTTTGTTGCAATTTTTACTAGTCTGGTCAATACTTGTATCTTCGTGGAGTTGCAAAATAATCAGAAAATCATGTTGTTATGCATTTAGTCACATGCTAATTGACGTTGCTTCCATCCATCCTACTGATCGCATGAAAGTCACAGTAAAATCTCATCTGTCACATGATGCAATACATTTTTGTTGTCTGCATTTAGAGTTGGATACTCACCACTCAGAAAAGCTCAGTAGTCTGATAGATGCCTTTTTATATTTTATTTCCAGTTGGATGGTTTTTAACACTTTGTAGAATATTTTTTGACCAATATATTCTTGCATTTAAGTTAAGTTTATATGTATGTTTTGACTGCATGTGGGAACACAAATTATCAAATGTATTTAATAATTCAGAATACAGGTCTTCAAAAAAAAAAAAAAAATTATGCATTCCAGCCTGCATTAAGGAGGTTTACATGTAGGAGCAGTGCCACATTCCACACTCCAGTACTGAAGTTAACCCTTTAGGCCCTTTTCAAACTATTGTATAGGAAGCTAAGACATAAATTTCCAAGTTTTTAATTGTAATTTCTAGAATACTCAAATGGATTATTTTAGGGTTTAAATGTATTCAGGATTTCAAGTTTTTGAATACAAAAATTATACATACGCTAAACCAAATGACAAATATAAATGGTAGCTAGGAAATGGATATGGCTACTACTTCCGCTGATTCCAAACTACAGTTCCCAGCATTCCCTTGCCATCTGAGCTGGTGCAGGTATTCTTGAAATTGAATCTCTGCAGTGGCTTGTATATTGAAGGTTTAACAACTCGCTTTATAAAAATATTAATATTTACTGTCGATCTGCTGCCAGATGTATATTTTTGCAATTGGGTTGGATGAAATTTGACATCACTTCCTATGAAATCCCATCTTACCGGTAGCAGGAAAATCACATCAGTTTCATAATGCAATCCTAGTTTTTTTGTTTTGTTTAATGCAGCTTTCTTGTTGTTTGTTTTGTGTACTTGCAATCCAGAGCACCTTGGTAATCTGAAAGATGGTTAATTAATTTGTGCCTAGTTTTTCAAGGCAAAATATGGCACCTTTGGTTATATAATTGCCATGCTGAATTTCCCTTAATTAATTGCCCTGAAGCTCTGAAATTGCAGAACACAGAAAGCACACAATACTGATGTCCACAGCAAAAATGCTTGTTTTCTTATGTGAACATTGCAATTACATGCATTATGATTATTAGTATGCACTTATGAATTTTATTAGGGACACTTCTCCCAAAATAAATTATATTTACTGTGTGTACATACACTAAATATACAGGGTGATCCAAATGTATGGAGACTCCTGAATAAATGGGAAATGGTGGTTAGGGAACACCATCTTGTGTGTGACATGTTTCTAAAGGAAAGGGGGTAAATCTTTGAGGGGAGTTATCCAACACAGTGCCATTTTGAAAGCCACCATCTTGAAAGCAAGTAGATATCTTATAAATGGGGCTGGATGTAGCATGTAAAAAATGTGAATAATCCAAATCTTTGCGTAAATGTGGCATCTTTTATTCCTACGAAAGTTATTCGATTCTCACTTGACATGGAATAAGATGATCCACTAACGGAATTGTCAGACCAGTTTGAAAGGTTGTGTTTGTGCACCTCCCCGTCTTTGTGAAATGTGTGTACAGTTACAGTTGCAATTCCTTTCTACACCCATTGTGCAAATTCAACACAGTTATTGGAATTTCCCTCATTGAGAAGATGCAGCAACTGGATCTTGTATGACTGCCATTTGTGCATAGCCAGTATTTGTGTCTGCAACAAAGACAATATTTTTAATAAGTTTGGCAGGAAAAAATGTACGTCACACAAACATGCACCCCTTCCCATTTGAAAATATAAACTTGGTTCCAGGATAGTGGCTTTCAAAATGACTGTCTTGTTGGACACCACCCCTCACAGATTTGTCCCATTCCCCTTAGCACATACAGGATGGCATTCCCTGCAACCAATTTCCATTTATTTAGGTGACTCAATAGCTTTGGACCACCCTTTAGTGTCAGCAGCTCTTGGTGATCAAGAAAATCATTTTTATTGGTAATGCAATTATTCTTTTTTTATTTAAGTCTCTAAAAGTAGAACTAAAGTGTGCATTTGTCTTGGCTGATTCAACTCTGGTAGTCTCTCTATTCTTATCAATGCTGTTCTTTTGTTCAGGGCTGGTTATTGCTGTTTGTTACAGTTATCTTTTCTGCAGGTTCCAGCAATGCAGTCCCCTTCACTTCCACTTCCTCCTCTTCTTCTTCTTCTTCATTGTCGATGTTGAGCAAGTGCAGAAGCAGTATTCTGACCTAATCCTGCCCTTGCATGCATCAGTGATACTGAAGAGTTGGGGTTACCTGAAGGGGAATGTAATACTGCCAAATGCTAGATGAATAAACTGTTTAGTTCTTCTTTAATAAATATTTAAATTTACAATTGTAAGTGCAGACTGTTGGTTAAAGTAGGGACACACTTCATTATATTGAGTGGCATTTTTTTTTCTTCATGAAATAGGCACTCTTTTTATGATTCTACTCTGGACGTTTATTTGTTGTGACTATATTTAAAGGTGTTTTCAATTACTAGGCTGTTATTGGCATGCATGTGTTTATAGCTGTATATTGATGATATTTTTCTTTTGGCATTTTGTGTTTTAGTAAGAAGTAAAGAAAAAAAAAAGTTGAATACTACTTCTAAATTAATAAAGAATATGCTGGATTATGTAGTGATAGCCTACTTTATCGATTATTGTATTACATATGTCAAAAATCACTGTATATAGGCAGTTCACCTGCAATATTTTAAGTCTGTATTTCAGAAAGTCATAAATTATTCAGGGCTTGCCTGTTCTTGTTGCCTGGACAAAAAAAAAATACTGAAGATTTGATGAGTCAGATAATGTCAACAGAGAAGTTGCCTGATTATCAAGTTAGGCAACTGGTTTCTTAACACACTGCACAATTGAAAACGTCACAAGCTGATATGCACTGATAAAAAAGAAGAATTTTACAGAATTCGTTTATCTGGATTTACCCCTTATATGCAGTTCTATGTGTGCAATGTAATTCTTTAAGACTTTTTCTCATTTGATGTCCATTTTGGCATGTTTATAAAGTGGCTTATCAATGTATTTGCAAGTAAAGTCTACAAACATAGCTTTCATATGCAGTACCTGTAAGTAAATATATACAGGCCTGTGGAGTTGGTAAGCCAAAGCCCCAACTCTGACTCCCGATTCCTCAATTTCCCCTATCTCCGACTCAGACTCCCTCATACATGCCGCATAAGGTGACTTAATTTTAAGCTTTTTATCATCCTTATGATACAATAATCAAGCTATTTAGGTAGAACATAAATATATTTATTGGATACAAATTTGCAATTTATTAAAGTTTTATGTGTTCTAAATTAGAACACAAAAAGACTTTCATAAATTGCAAATATGCAAAACACTGCAGTAAGTGGGGAAAAAAAACAGTTTTCAATAAGAATTTGTTCTGAGGAAAAGTGCAGCACACATTCATTTCAATTAAGATCCTAGATCCTTATATAAGGAATAGAACAGACCTTTACAGGACATTCCATTATTTTCCCAAATTCTTATGAAAATATATTCAGCATATACTGCAATGAACTAACTCTACCAATTTATGATATATTTTGGGAGTCGGAGTTGGTCCATTTTATAACGAAAATGGGCCCCAACTCGGACTCCACAGCCCTGTGTACTGTGTATATATATATATATATATATATATATATATATATATTTTTTTTAATTAAAATCATGAGTTTATATCCAAAGATGTACTTTTTAAAACATTTTTTTTCCAAGTATAGAATAAACCAGTGATTTTCAACCAGTGTGCTGCGGCGCCTGGTCAGGTGTGCCGTGGGAAGAATCCCACATACATGGTAAAGAAGGTACGGCATACAAATAGGCAGTATTTCCTTCCCCATGTATGCGGCTTCTTCCCTCTTACCTCCTCCTCGGCGGCTGCGTTCCTCACTAGCGATGATGTAACTTCCTGGCGCTTGCAGGAAGTTACATCTTGCTAATGGAGGGATGCTGAATCGCAAAGCCAGGAGAGAGGTAAGAGGCAAGTGTGGGGGAATTGTGGGGGCAGCAAACTAAAAACAGAGAGAGACTGAGAACTGTTGAGGAAGAGCTTCTTGTGTGTCTTTCTACCATTCCTGCCAGGATATCCCTTTTGTGTTCATCGAAACAGGCCCAGGTTTCACACTAAGTGAGTATAAATACATTTATAAAATATATTATTAACTATATGTATAATATGTACTGTGTTAGAGTGTCATTTTGGTTGGTGGTGTGCCCCAGGATTTTGTAAATGTAAAAAGTGTGCCGTGGCTTAAAAAAGGTTGAAAATCACTGGAATAAACTACCATTTCCAATCAAATATGACTTTTTTTTTTTTTTTCTGATCTTACTAGTCGCTAGGGCAGACCTGGGCAAACTGTTGGCCGCATCTGGCCCTCAGGACTCCTAAGACTGGCCCACAGCAAGATGTTAAAATAGGGGGCATGGCCAACCGCTTCTTACCAGGCTGTAAGAGCTCAGAACTCCCTCCCTGCTCTGCCTCCTCCTCTTATCTCCTCCCCCCACTCTCACCTATTAACCTCCCCTCCTGTTATCACTACTCCCTATGACCTTGTAAATTCAATAAGTACTCAGTGACTTAACCTGCCTCCAAGCTCAACATCCCCTCCCCCCCCTTTCTCCCTTTGATACGCACTTTTACCTTCTATTACTTATTTTTATATTATTGTATTCTATTTATATTATCGTATATGCACTTTACTTGCATTTGCACTTTATTTTGCCTATTGATTCTTGTAATTTATATTCCTATCCCCATTGTCATGTATGCTGGAGAGATGAGAAACGTAATTTCAATACTTGCATGTGCTCATGTACATATGTAGAATTGACAAATATCTTATCTATCCTATCAGCGGGCCATTCATGCGGCTCAATGGCAAAAATAATTGCTCGCTCCTGCGCTAAGTTAATACTCTCTTCCCAAAAAGCATGGCATAGAATTACACAGGCCACCTCTTCAACGGCCCCATGTATTTTCATGTGTGGTAAACAATAGCAATGTATGTTCATATGCCTCTGTCAGAGTTTTACTGGTTTCAGAAATATGCAGAGCAGCTGCAATCGATGCCCTGGTAACTCTATGGCATTTGCTTTGTCATGGTACAGTTGTTGCTTTAACCTTATGCAAAAAAGCTCACCATAAAGTTACGTAAGCCACTAGAAAAAACAAAATGTAGAACTACAGAAAAGAACTGAGGACTAGTAATAACTGTGGGACTAGTAATAACAATGGTAGAATAATAAAAAAAAAAAAAAATCGAAGGTCAATTCCGAAACTCAGATGTTGGAGATGCTTCCTCCCCCTTGACCTTTCCATTACTACCCTCAACCCTAGTTTATCTACCTCTTCCCCACACACACACACAAAACCTACACCTTCCCCCAATCCAGAATTAATAAATGGCAACTGAATTTTTTTTTTCTGCTAAAATAGAATTTATTTGTTCATACACAGGGAAACAATTATATGTAGTTTCACTATACTATGTTTACTATGTTAATTGTTCACCAAAACCTTAAGTGTTATTTGAGAAACAGAATGTTTGTAATTACTATTATCAAATCAATAAAATTTTAAATAAAAAAAAAAACAAAAAAAACAAACAATCGGCATATAATGTATAATAAATCAATCAAACCATCAAGGGGGATATAAAGGACCAATTCAAGATTGGTACACTCTTTTGCTTCTGAAATAATATTCATGCAGTTTGAAGATGAGCTTCATTTTGATATTTTCTATCGCCAAGTCTGGGTTCTCATGGGCAAATTTCTTTTGTGCTGAAGAAACTCAGAAAGTACGTGGTCGCGAAAACGCATTGAAAGTAGTGACTATTAGTTGAACAATTACATACTAGCGTTTCGTAGAGAGGAATATACTCTGGGATGCTTCTTACTGTGTTTTTTTTTTTATCGCATAAAAAACAGCATTAAATGCGACTGGATTATTGGCATTAGGAATTGAACAATAACAGTCAAACATGAGGGAAAAGTGTAGAGGTAGAGAGGACACAATGCAAAATAGCACCTATGTCATTCTTCGACCAGCACATTATTATTATTATTATTATTATTATTATTATTATTATTATTATTATTTGAAATGTAACTCAGTAGAATATTCACCGGTGTGAACCCCACCTAAGAGTGCTTTTATTTGCCTCATCTTAACCACACTATGATAAGGAGACTTGTCTTCCAGTATATAGGAGGAGGATTTTAGTCTCAGCAAAGGTCTACTGAATTGTCTGCTAATGGACCAGGAAACCTATTTCAAAAGTTTGGGAGCTATACTCTCCTATAATTGGGCAACATATCTCCAGGCGTACCTCTAACCAGGTCAGGTTGGAAAAAAAAAAAGATTATGAAGTAATCTGAGGGATCCAAACCAACAAGTTTATAGTTTTGTAATTTGAGTTTACAAAATGAAAACACATAGAGGATTTATGTGTCAATACCAAACTTATTTGCTTAGTGACCTCCCCATATTCCATATATATAATATATATTATGGATTGCTAAACAAAAGAAGCTATACTGGTTTGGCCATATCACTAGTATCTCACTTCCCCCTTACCTCAAGGTTGCTGTGTCGTGTGTCCAATCAGGAATGAGTTGGTAGTGCACCAGTAATGCTCTCCAGCACACCAACCAATTGCAAATGAGGGGGTGGTGCTTCGGTGATGTCCGTACCAGCGTGGGAAGCAGTCCTTTCCCGCAAAGGGCCTTATTTGTTGAAAGCCAAATGCAGGTGTTGAATTCACTTCTCTACAGTTTTTAGCTACTACACCAAAATAGTTACAAATTAATTGCTTCTTATTCATGAAGCTGCGGATAGATTTGTTGAACGAGCGGACAACAATGGACACTGTCAAATGCGGTGTGTGTCATAGTCCAAATAGAAGTAGGATGCAAAGTCTTGCAAATTGATGTGAATTCCCCCAGTGCAGTGCAGTAACGTCATCCTCACCATATCCCTAACTATATATAAGTGAATTTGTCGCCTTGTTTCTAAGTCATGTAATTTAGTCGCAGTCGCCATTGTCACTTTTGAAGAAAGCCACACTGGAGCCCTGCCATCAATTCAGAGCAGCACAGCTGTCCAAATTCGCTCTTTTGACTCTGACACTGAAAAGGGGAATTACCAGTGCATGCACATGTAAAGTGTTACAAAGTGCTCCGTAAATCCACTTGGCTTTAAAAAGTGTTGATTATAATCCCACTCCCATGAAATGGAATGGACTCCCCACAAGGTCCATTTACTTGTCTTTGATCAGATTTTGTCTTGTCTGGTTCAGACGGCTGCAGGTGCACTGAACATTTTAATTAGTACATTTTCCCATACATCTAGAAGTGGAATTGTTCCAGTAACTTCATAGTACAGACCTTTTATAAACTGAAATGCAGTATTTATAAACAAATTCATTTACAAACATGAATAATTCAGTGCAAAGATGTATTTGATACTTATTTATTCAATGGAAAATACTTTTCCCTTAAGACAGCTGCCAGATGCCAAATACTGTGCTGTAAACTATGACCTAAATCAAATAATTTCAATTTCTTTACTCTTTAAAATTACCTAAACTATTGTAAAAATGTTTCTTTTGTAATCCATCCCTAAGGCTGATATAACATTGCAACTTTTAGGTCATTGTCCGTGGGGGTTGACACTGTTGTGCTTCACGGACATTAATGAAACTGTGTTTATGTGATGAATGCAGAGTTTGATCCACTGCAGTCTGTTTACAATCAGTCCGCCATCTTTGAATATGACTAGTCCTATTCCAATCACTTTTTGAAAATTTTAAGCTGTAGTTGCCTTGTTTATGTTTGGTTTGTAATTCAGATGTGTTTGATAGACAATGCTCTCTCTGATTTAGAGTCCACCTAACAATTTCTGTGAACTAGCCCCAGATTCTTTCCAGTTTACATACATTATTCTATTAGGAGTTTTAATTACCATCATAGTATCCTCATAGCATAGGAACTCTTCTGTTTAAGTCAGTAAGGTATCTGCTTTGTAGGATCAACTGTCTCCATATTTGACAATATGTAATGCATATACAGCTGAATTATGAACTATTATTATATGCATCTTTATAGGATGCGCAGCAACTTATTTCTGTTTGCGGTTTTGTTGGTGGCAGAGGGGGGAAGGGGAATGTGTAACTCTCAAATGAGTAAATAATGTTCATAATTCTGACACCTTGTAGTGTAGAACCCCTTTGGCTTCCACATTTTGTTGTTGATTTTTTTTTTTTTTTGGTACAAAAAGTAAACTCTCCATTTCATGACCAAGTTTTATGCATATGGATTAGGGGTGTGCGAGATATATCGTAATCGGCGCATTATCGATATGCAAGCTGTCATTATTGAACTGCTCCACGCCTTTAGAATAGGCTACCGCAGAGACTTCCGGGAGGCGGGCTATTAATGTGGCCGCACTTTTAACGAGCTCTGTAACAAAGCTGAGACCCAACTATACATATACATATACATAAATAGAGGCCGTCACGTGTCAGGCATAACAGCCACCGACACACACAGCACCAAGCAAAAACGCCAGAACCAGACAAACCTAGGATTAACCCAAACACAGCTAATCCAATTTTTTTCACTAAATTGAAATATAAGACTTAACACATTTTTAAATAATGCAAAATATTGTTTATTATCGTTATCCACGAAATTACAGAAAATATTGAGATATCATTTTTCAGCAATATCACACACCCCTAATATGGATACTTTTATTGTAAAATTTGATTTATGTTTTTGTTTATGTTGTCAAGAGTGCCTACAACCTTCAGACCTCAATGCAAATATTAAACCTTTATTCAACCTTCTGCTTGAAACCACTGACTCTTCCAATGTGTGTGTATGTTTGTTTCTTATAGCTGATTCACCAAATTATACATCTGAAACTAAGTTTTGTGTTTTTATATATCTTAAGCAAGCAGTGCAGAGTATTATATTGTATGCTCATTCCCTTGGCGTTTAAGTCTATGTAATCACATACATAACTTGTATTTACAAAGCAGATCCTTCAGGCTGTTTATAAAAAGAAGAGAGCCAACAAAGTTGTTTTTCTTTTAACTATGCTGTCTCTATTGTTAAAGGTGAATTATATAAAGGTGAGGTTATTATAAAGTTTTTTTTTTTCAGTAGTTTGTGTTGAGTAATCTGGTTGTTTAGAAATCCATTTTGGTTTTTATGTATTTATTCATTTTATATAGCACTGATATATTATGCAGTGCTTTATAGAAATTCACCATTCATATCAGTCCCTGCCCTGTGGAGCTTACAATCTAGTTTGCCTATTCGGTCACGCACACATAGACAGACACAGATGTATGTGTTTGGATTGTGTGAGGAAACCGGAGTGCCCGGAGGAAACCCACACAGGTGCAGGAAGAACATACAAACTCCATGCAGATGAAGTCCAGAGCCTAGCACTGCAATGCAGCAGTGCCAACCACTGAGCCGCTCCACTGCCATACATGTTTCATCTTCTGGCTTAATTGATCCTGACGTGTACACATGCAATATGTTTTACATTCAATATTTTTTTGTAAGACCAAAAACATGGTTTGCAATAAACCTCGATAGTTTTGTTTGGCAATCCATTAGTTTTAAGTCTCCACCTCACATTTAGTAAAGTATTCTAGGGGAAACTAATGCTGAAATCTGACATATCAGGTCCACTTATAAAAATATGTATGTGCAGCAGAGAGTGCAGAAACAGAAGCGATTTCCCTCCTCCTTTGCTGCCCCTAATAAATTACTAATAAAGCAGTGTGAAATATGCTTACCGAACAGACTCTAAAATCTTGAAAGTACAAACATGATAACTGTATAATTTTTAGAGACAGAGTAACAAAGACTTCCCTCTCTCTATATTACAAGTGTTGTTAAGTTATAATATTGTGAGCAGTGCCGGCTCTGCCATTAGGCAGAGTAGGCAAATGCTAGGGGCGCCTCCT
>WMED01014007.1:0-14189 GCA_019650415.1 Pipa parva | reverse complement strand
TTTTTATTTACGATTTACACAACGTGCCAACTTTTCTGATTTTGGGGTTTGTAATAACATGTATAAATATATTAAATAGAATAGGTTTAGTACACAGTAGCCAAATAATAAAGACATGTATAATGAAAATAAAGTACTCCGGAACCTGCATCCTTACTTTTTAATTCCCTATATATTTTATATATATTTTATCCTTAAAATAGTTATTTATGTTTAATATTTGTATTTATTGACCAGTGTTTCAACATATTGTTACAGCTCTTGTTACCCTTCTGTCTGTTTATGTAAGTCTTCCTCCCATCTAGATTGTAAGCTCTATGGGGCAGGGACCTCCAATCTCTTGTGTCAACCACAACCCAGTACTTAAAGATGTATCCTTGTGATATTACACTTGTATTGTTTAATGCACTTTCCCCATGTCTGTATTATATTTGTATTGCTGAATTATACAGCACTGCGTAAATTTGGGGCGTTTTATAAATAAAATTTATACATATACATACATTATACATACAGGATTATCCATAATTTTAAGGGCAGGCAATATTGAGAAACCCTATCAGTTTACTATCCAAAGCAATTGGTGAGGGGGTTTCTTTTTGGGAACCAAAGTAACATGTTTGCGTTTAAAAATCAGTTTTTCTCTTACTGCGCAACAACCCCCTTGAGACAAGCAGTACATTGTAGGTAGTCACAGAAGTGCAGGTACAGTATTTAAAGAGGTGGTGTTGGAAGTGAGACTCCTTAAAGTCAGTAAAAAAGCCGGGCAAAGTCTCGCATTACTTTTCCAGTAGTTTTTTTGTGCCAAGTGGCTCTAGAAAAATCAGTTAATCTGGTTTGACCCATGCATTATAGTACGCAGCAAGCCATGTGATATTACATATTACACTGGTGTAACTAAAAGCAAATGGGCAAAATTTGCTACTGGGCATTTTTCCTTTGTGCCCAAACACTGATACCTCCCATTATCAATATTTTTCTGATCCTATTTCCTCTGTGTATGAGTTGCTGCATGTGGCAGTGCGTTGGTTCAGTGGTTGGCACTGCTGCCTTGTATCGCTGGGTCCTGGGTTTAATTCTACCCTGGACTTCATCTGCATGGAGTTTGTGGGTTTCCTCTAGGAACGCTAGCTTCCTCCAGTGATACCTGAGTACATTTTCTCTAGTTTATGTCTAGCTGTCTACAGTATATGTGGGTGACTGAATAGAGAAACTAGAATGTAAGCTCCACAGAACAGGAACTGAAGTGAACGATTAATCCATGTAAAGTTCTGCGAAAGCAATAATAATGTGGGGTTTTTGCTGGCTGTATAGATTTTTCCTTTGATGTAAGATAGAATTATTTGTGTCTGGGTTCCTGCATGGCTTCTACCACTGCAACCCCATGTAGTTACACCCCATGGACGAAATTTATTTAGCTCAGAAAGATCGCTCTCGGTCTTTCAGAGTGAAATCTCACATTGTTCTCGTGAGATTTTTTTTCAAGTTTTCGAGATCGAGTTCTTCGATCTCGATTTTTTGAAATTTTTCGATGGAACGGTAGCCATGCTACTAATGTAAGTGTCGCTTCTTTTCCATTGGAAAAATATGTAAAAAATCGAGATTGAAAAACCTCGATCCTAAAAACTCAAAAAAAATCTCACAAGAACAATGCGAGATTTCACATGGTAAACTCGGAAAGACCGAGAGTGGTCTTTCCGAGTTTAAGAAATTTCGCCCTAATTGTTCATTTTTATTTTTCAAAAGTATTTTTCATCACCTTGAAAAGTTTGTAGTCGATCTGCCTTGCTGCCGGGATCTCCCGGGTTGTTGCAGATGTTAAATGAACACACATTTATTTTTCTCTATAGTATTTGTGGTGTTTAATGTTTTAATACTTTCAACCTAACAATTCACTCCCAATGGAACCAAGTCAATTGAAGTGTCAGTCCCAAACATAAATATAAATGACTAGACAAGCTGAGCTTTCCAATCAGTGACTCAATCAAACTCACAGCAAGATTGAATCGGCTCCATGTGGGAAAAAGATCAGACTTAAGAAGCACATCTAACATCACAAAACCTGTGAAAGCCGTTCATAATGACTGGATGAATAGGGATGTTTCAGTTGACAAAAGTTGCTATGTGAACTGAAGCATTCGTGTCCGGGAAATCTGAAATAAATTCATTTTTTTAATAACTTTAAAGTGCACCTGTCGCCTCCAAACTAATACTAATACAGGTTGTACTAATGGAATAAACATTATTATAAATATAAATGTATTAAATAATGTACCTTTATTCAGCGTTTCTCTCTGTCATCTTCCCCTGTCAGCCCGACTTTCCCAAGTGTTGGGTGGGCGGGGCTAAATAATAAATGACATTATTGATGCTCCAATCAGATCCCTTAAATCACAATCTCGCAGGGATCTGATTGGAGGATCTATAATGTCAATTATTATTTAGCCCCGCCCACCCAACATTCTGGAAAGAAAAGTCGGGGTGACAGGGAAGATGACAGAGAGAAACGCTGTATAAAGGTACATTATTTAATACATTTATATTTACAATAACGTTTATTTCATTAGTAGAACCTAAATTAGTATTAGTGTTTTAAGGCAACAAGTGCATTTTAAGGAGCTTTTTGATGGGATGTTTCACATTATTAGGAAAATCCGCCTTTGATGTGTCCACAGAAAAGGTAAAAAAAAAACATAAATATTTGTACAAAATGCAAATGAGCATAAATCTCATTTATACACGTTTTTAAACAGTATATTTAACAGAAAACAATCAGCGCTATATTTTTAGAAGGAGTTGTTTCCTTGTGATATAGTTATTGTTGTATCGGTTCTTAACCACTTTAAAGGGATACTTTGTTTGTCTGTAAAAAAAAAAGGTCCTTTTTATTTACTGGTCACCTAGTATTAAGTTCAACTAGTGTTAAAATGACAGATTTAGGCTTACCGATGTTGCAGAATAGTCATAGCAATTGAAGATAAAACAAGCACTTGGAGAATAGGTTTTCAGCCAATCCTATCCTCTCCTCCCTTAGTCAAGGGCTTAGCTCACCAACTGAGCATGCTCCCTCTCTCCTGAAACTAATTCAAATGAACTGGCTCCATGAAACTTACTGAGTTTGGAAATCAAATCTACTGCATTCTACAAACTAGTGCCTCTTTTGTCCACCTTTACAAATTCTTTTTCCTTTTTTATGTACTGTAAATTCTTTATAGAATGTTATAGTACATATTATATTTTATCATCCCAGATACTATGTTTAATGCATTATGTACATTTTAGGTAGGCTAATATAAAAAATGGTGGTATTTAAACTAATGATTAATAGTTAGGGGGGAATTCACCATTGTGCGAAGTGAGCTCCAAATCCTTCGGCTCACTTCGCACAGACTGATATGCGCACGCTGATATCCTGCACGCGGACATCAACGAGCGCTTTAAAGGGATTCCAGTCTTAGCGAGGCGACTCTTTTGGTCTTGCCGAGACTGGAATCCCTTTAAAGCGTTATAATATAAATGTTACGTTGGTGAATGTGACTTCCCTGAAGAAAACAAGTTGTAAGTTTAGTTTGTGTTTGGTACAGTCCTGCCATATTATCTATAGATTTTATACATCCTAAATACAGTTGGCAAGTTTGTGCCTGAGGTTCTTCGGAAAGTAAATCTAACCCTTCCCTATCTACTATGTTTAAAGTAAGATGGGATCATTCTTCTTATTCATTTAAAGTGATGCTGACATAATTATGAAGAATCCATTTTCTGTTTATATTTTCCCTAACTGTCTCCAGATGTGATGAGCTGGTTTCTGGTTTTCCCCTAAACACTGTTTATCTGCTTCAAGGCTGCTTCGCATCAGTAAGGGTCAGGCTATGGGTGATGTACAAAGGATTCATGTTGGTGGAACTCAACACTAGCTGGTACGCACCACGGGAGTAATTTTTCAGCAGCTGGAAATATAAGCAGTGTTTTTTTGAAAGAGAAATGGCACATAAAGGCGCAGTGCGGACAAGGTAAAAAGGGGAATATATTTTTACATAATTTATAAAGAAAATGTAAGTCCCTAATGTTTTTATTGAAAAAGAAATGAAATCTGGTTGGCAACCCTGTACGCCTGTGGTAAAATGACCTGAGCTGAATGATGATGATGATGAGTACAGTAAGACCAGATCTCAATGGCTGACTAAAGTTACCTGAATTCATATTGACGCTTTATAAAATCTTCAAGCATTTTTATTCATATGGTGGCTCGTGTCCTGTATGGTGGCTCGTGTCCTGTATGGTGGCTCCTGTTCTCTATGGTGGCTTGTGTTCTCTATGGTGGCTTGTGTTCTCTATGGTGGCCATACCATAGAGAACCATATGGTGGCCATTTCTTCCAGGTGTCTCTAGAGAAGGATCCACGCTGACCTCTGGTATTCCTAAGGTAAAGGCGTCAACTTCCAAACCACATGTTTACTTCTATTTAGGTTGAGCTGCCTACCATTATTCATTGCTTAATAGCCTTGTTACTTAAATGGGTAGTCCAGCTGCCCCCCAATTTCATTGCACAAAGCGCAGTTACTCCCCAATTTCATTGCACAAAGCGCAGTTGCTCCCCAATTTTATTGCACAAAGCCCAGTTGCTCAGATGAGTTGCTCAGGTCAGTTGACGATTATATGCTTTTTGCGCAGCGGCTCATCGTTTACAAAACACTTTACTCAGTAGGCTGATTAAGATTTTCAGCAGATTGACTGTCCATCTCTTACACAGCACTTTTCTCAGTAGCCTGGTTAAGTTACTTAGCAGTTCAGCTGTTCCCAAGTTACAAGTTACATCATTCAGCACATCAATTTATTCAGTTGTTCAATTCAGTGATCCTATTTTAGTTGAACATCACATTTAATAAGTTGCTCAACATTTCAGTTATTACATTGCACTTTACTTAGTAGCCAGTTATGATGCTCATTGACTAGAAATATGGTATGAATAAGATTCCAATGCAATACTGTAGTGTTACTTGTGGCAACATTGTACAGGCAAGGATTGTGGACCTTTTGCTAAATATTTAAGTCCTCTAACTAAACTTCTCCATAATAGAGAACTAAAGGCCAGAGATGACTTGTTAGAAACTAAACCACCCTGAGGTTTTGAACATGTGGGTTTGCATCTCATGCCATCTGCTATGCCTAAACTTAAAGCAAAGCAAATTGAATAGTTATGGGTCTTAACTGGAAGAATGAGCCTTTCATAATAATGCCAGTTAAAGCACAAAACATGAGCTACACAACCTCCAACCAGGATTCAGACTAAGGCCAGTGTCTGGGGTGGTACTACATTCCATTTAGGGACCTAAGTGCTCAGTTATGATCCAGTGGTAGTTCTCTGGGTAAGGTCCCCTGTAAGAGGAAGCAGATAAGAGGTCCCTGTGGAGGTTCTCCTGTGTTTTACCCAGTGCAGTGGCTCCCTACTGACTGCCCTAGGGTTGGTAAAGAATAACATTAAAATGGCTCATGAAGTATATGTAAACCTGCTGCTATTTCTTTATATTATTAAGTATATGTGCATTTAACCCAATCAGTATGGAGTAGACGTTACCTTTAGCTAGCTTTGGGGGTCTGTTAAGTCAATGTATGCTGTGTTTGGGGGGATGCAATTCTACAGAGGGTCATGCTAGTAAAAGAGTGTAAAAATAGTGTTAGATTTTATTTTTAAAAGACTATTTTATCTTTTGTGTGACCATTTTGGAGAAAGTCCTGAATATGGGGTTATCTACAGTTCTATAGAAAACAATGGGACTGGGAGGGCGTCCATGGATAAAAGATGTCTGCAATCAGCAAAGAGCAAAACAAAACCAAATCAATAAAAGTCAGAAACTTACCTTCATATTTAACACATCACAAGTACAATCCAGCAATAACATTTTTTTTTCTACTAATACTTTTCTTTATGGCCAAGAAAGAGAAAAATGTTATTTTAACTTTTTTTGCACTGTTTTCAATGGAATTAATTTAGTGAAGTTAATATTTGAACACTTTTTTTTGTTTTTTGGGAAAACAGACATTGGATCAGTTTTGTTCCAAAACACAGTGAACTTTTCTCCTGACCTTATGTGTATAGTGCATATTTAGTGCATTATGCAGATAAGCCTGAAGCAATTTAAGGATTAAATACATTTACTCCACAGGGAAGAAAGCGCCGTGTTCTATTAAATAACTCTCTGTTTAAAAATAGCAGGTAGCATTAACTTGAACATTAGGCTTTGCTTGATGCCATAAATGCTGTTGTTTTCTTAAGTATTAGTAAAGTGTGGAAAATGAGACAATGGAAACGCATCGACAAATCATTTCCCTGTATTTTTCTTCTCAGAGGAAATAGTCATTGTTTTACTTTGACATGGATATCGCTTTATTAACCTTTCATTTAAAGGGACGCTAAACCTCCGTTACGATCAAGGTTAATGATGAGTGCTTGTGAATACTGAAGTTAACTAGGATAGTAGTGAGATCTTAGTTACAATGTGAAATGATGTATATTGATATTACAGTCCGCACCGGTTAGTCCAGCACTTCTGACCCTGCAGGGAGGGGGCGCATTTGCTGGCATCTCATTGCATTTCGCATCCTGTCTGTTTAATCAGTTACAAGTGCCCTGAACATTCTAATCAGCAAAACTGAAGATAAACTGTCAAGTGGAAGTTTGACAGCAATTACAGGGGGTTTTTATGAAACGTTGGCGATATTTGTAAATCATTCCAGTGACATTCATGATTTATACAACCGAAACGTGCATTTTTTTTTTAGAATTCTGATTTACAGTTTCATTTAAATCCCTACACCTCTACCGAAATAATATTAAAATGTGCTTTCCCCAGTCCCCTTGGAAGAACGGACGCCAGACTGAATTTCCTCTTTGTCGGGGGGGGGGGGGGGGGGGGGGAATTTTTTCCTTGAAGATGGTGAGTTGTAGTGTTGGATTTTGGGTAGCGGTAGTTCTGCAGCAATACTGCATTATGGACTGTCCAGTGTTAATCCTGCATTGCAAGCATCTCTCTCCCTCAATTCCCCCCATCTCCAGGCTGCAACTCATGGTGGCTGTAATTTACAGTGTGTTATCTTTGTCTATAGCCAGCAAGCTGATATGAAGTAAATCAAGGTACGAGTAATGAAAGACTGAAAATTTATTCCTTGGAGCACACTTTAAAGTGTAGTATCTGTTATAGTGGCACTGCTAGAAGATTCTGGAATGAGACTCGGCTGACACACCATAAAAAACCTCTGAGGCTCATGTTAATGCTGTTTGTCTGGGGTTAGTAATTGGGTTCTACTGATGAGTTGTGTGAAGACAAAGTGAGAAGCCAAGCATGGATTGTAAATCTTCCATTGTTGGAACAAGAAGCAATCCTAACAAATATTGATCCTTGCTTTTGGCTGCAGGCAAGGGAGGGGAAGGGAAAGCAGGCAGAGTCCTGCTGAGGCATAGTAGTTTCAATTGCACCAATTACCTTTAGTGAAACCGGCACTCAGTATGGGACATCACCAATCTCTTGAAGAACATATTATCCATGATTAGACTTTTTTTTTTTTAGAAATTGCCCCACAGAAGCATAAACAGCTGCTGCACTCTCAATTGTCCTTCTCAGTCCAAGCCAGAAATAAGGTACAATGTGTATCGGAGGAGGTCCCTTTAAAGCTGAGTCACCTTGAGATTAACTTTACATGAGTTGTGGGTTCCAATTCCTTTGTTGATACAAAAAAAAAAAAATGACATGTCGATAATAACGATGTATTCTAGATCTTATTTTAAACAGGGAGTGCATTTTCCCATTCTTTTAAACCGTAACCCGTATCAACCAATCAGATTTTAGCTTTCATTATTTTAACTCCAAAAACAAAAAAAAAAATGTTAATTTTTGATTGGTTGCCATGGGTTGCTAGACCTCAGAAAAGGATTGCCACAAATTCTCCAAATATATTGAGGCTAATGATTGTAGGTGCAGATAAGGTGAAACCTAAAGCCTTGAGACGCTAGATCTATCAAAACTGCTCTTGGGTAATATTTCATGGAAATAGCTGATCCTCTTCATATGTCCACAAATATTACCATGCAAGACAGGGGGAACTTGATGACATGTATCTATATATCATTTTATGTATAAAGCGCCACAAATTTACGCAGCGCTGTACAATTCAGCAACACAAATATAAGACAGACATGGGAAAAGTGCATTACACTTTACGAGTGAGTAACTTACAAGCGTAGAATCACTTTAAGTGCCAGGTTGGGATTGACACAAGAGGATGGAGGTCCCTGTCCCGTAGAGCTTACAATCTAAGTGCATATCTATCCTACCCAATCAGTTAAATGCTTTTCATTTTTGTTTCAGAAAATGGGGGGATAAAGATGTGAAGGAAATATAAGTAGTTACAAGGAAAATTTCCTTTCCCTAATTAAAAAAGAAAAGAATAAAAAAAAAAAAATAACATTGTGAAGCAGTAAACTGACAAATGGCCTTGTCCAAACTTGAGAGATTTTCAGTGCAAAGAAGAGCTTTATACTCTAGGTATTTCCGATGGCCCCTTACTAGACTTGATAGAATTTATTAGACAGAAAGCGATGCGCAAATTTTAACCACTAATTTGCGGCATTTAAAAAAAAAAATGATTTTACCTCTGTCTTTAGATCCAGGATAGTTGGACTATTGAGAGTTCTACATTAACTGAACGTTGGTCACTCAGAATTTTTTCTGTGCTCGTTGGTGAAACAATATGGCAGGGCTTCCACTCGTGTCAATAACTCAAATTATACAGAAAAGTAAGGATGCCTGTGTGGAATATTATTTCCCAATATGTTGGAAGTTTAAGTAAAATGTAAAACCTTGAATAGTTAAAGGATTTCTCTTAGCCCTTGGCAGCGTTTTGTGCCCTGTTTGCTTGAGTTTTTTTAAAGGATTCAAGGTTTTTACTAATAAAATCACAGACCCCTCTACAAAATGTAGCATTGTTTTACTGTTTATTTATCTTCCTTTCATTGTGCTATTGCTGTTTTCTTTTGGGATTAAGTCATCATTTTCCTATTATACAATGAGACCCCGTAACAAAGGGTGGGAGGGAGTCTGTGCTAATAGGTTACGCCATGTAACAGGGACGACAAAATTACCTGGAAGATGCAAGACTAGGGGTAGCTGACATATATACTATGGTGAGGGCAACTTGCCCTTAAATAATAAGGACCAATGGGTAAAACTTGGGGGGTCAGCCTCTTAACAACACAGTTGTGGCAAATATTGAACTCCCTATCCTTGATAAATTAACCAGCCATACAGAGCAACTAAATGGAACAGTATTAAATGTTCTTCAGAGCGGACTATCTGGATAATAATAATATATTATGATTTTCAGTGACTGCTGTTCTCCTTATTTAGACCCTTCATTTTTAACAGTCTAGGTCCTTGTCTTTTTTTAACAGCAAGGGTTAAACTGTCCCATGGCAGACAGAAATGTGTTTGTCAGAGTTTAGTGGCAACTGCTTTGATTTAGTTTCTGCAGAAGAGGCTGGTATCTAGAGGGTGATACAGACTTGCTGGATATGGGAGAATTTGTTACCTTTAGCTTTGACAGGAAGATAATTGCTGATGGTTAACAGAGAAGAGCCAACGCCATTGGTTCAGTGACAGTATCTGAAAGGATGTTGAGTCAGCAACAAGGCAACTAAAAGACCATCTTTCCAGCTTACTCTATGAAAGCGCTAGATCTCCCATATTCAACAGGGCAGAACATGTCAACTGATTAGAACATCCTAATTGACATCTGAGTTTTTCACCAAGTCCTCTGTGGAGAAGTATTGATGAAGAAACAATATGCCTTCAGGCTCTTAATTCAATCAGCCAGCACCAAGCAGGGTATTTCTTCAATTCACTTGTAGTTCCCATTGCCGGGTTAATTATGATACCCTCTCTGGGATGTACGTTTACAGATTTGGTGATTTGCATTTAATTTTTCTCTGTTTGCTTGAAGTTTTACATTTCTAAAACTGTAAGTTTGCTCAGAGTAAATTGTTAATGACTTTACAGAAGGTGCTTTTAGTGAAATCCAGAGCAGTTTTGCAGGGGATCTTTGGCTCAATCACTAAATGCTGGCGATGTTATTGGCATTGCAGAGTTTCTTTGTTTTTAAAGGAGAACTAAAGTGATATAGGAATAATTGTCTTGAGCCTGATGAAGAGTGGAGAATAAACCTCCCGAAAGCTTGTTTATTTAAAAAGACTTTTAGTCCAGTAAAAAAGGTATCACCAAAAACTACAATACTCATATACTGTATATATATATATATATAGAGAGAGAGAGAGACAAGTGTTGTGTTATGTAAATATTATATACATATACAATAGTGGTAGTATAAAAATAAGCAAATATTAATTCATAAAGTTTACTGAACAAGGTACTTTTCCATTGGATGCAAAAGTGGCCATTGGTTCACAAAGGACTTGTGATCTATGATACTATAGGGTTATTCAATAAGGTGCGAATTCGACTGTCGAATTGGCAAACAGCGGATTCCCATAGTAAATCCGCTGCAATTCCTCCATTGTAAAGTCGCGAAAATTTTTTAATGTTAAGATTGTGACAATTTTCCTATAATAAAGCCGCGACTGCGACAATATCCTCATTATAAAGACGCGACAGTAGCAGTCTATTGTGACTGTCTTTATCTGGCGAATTCGCACCTGTACGCAACTATTCGCACTTTAGTGAATGACCTCCTATGGGTGACATTTACAAAACTCGAGAAGATCGATTTCAACTTCTCACGCTTTTTCATTTTAAATAAATGGGTTTATATTTTTGATTTTTTTTTTTTTTTAATCTTTTTTTCAGTGGAAAAGTAACCATATGTACTTTGGCTAGTTTTCCATCGAAAAGATATTTTAAAAAAAAATCGATCGAAATGTTTCTATTGGAAAAACTGATCTTTTCGAGTTTTGTAAATTTTGCCCAATTTATGATTCTGGATCAACATTACAGGAAAATAGGCTGAACAGGATAAAATTGTGTCTTTTTTCAGCCTTAGAAACTATGTTACTATGTTACATATAAGCAAACTCACAAACACCTACACTCACATAGAAAAATGCTTTGACATCTCAGGTACACTCATTCACATACACAACACAAATTTGGGTGAAATTTATTAAACTCGGAAAAGCCGTTTGCACTTTTCCAAGTTTAATATTTCGGGAAAATGATTTGAAGTTTCTCCCAGTTAGTATCGCAAGACTTGACTCGTGCGACACTTGCCATGACAAACTTTTTTTAATTAAATATATCCATGGAAAGGTAGCTATATTGTATGGCTACCTTTCCATGGACATATTTAATTTAATTTAAAAAAATTTCTCACGGTAAGGCCCCTTATTCACCAATGTGCGAAGTGAGCCGCGATGTGTTCGATTCACTTCGCACATTGTATTATGCACATGCTGATGTCCGCGCACAGGATATCAGCATGCGCATAACACAATGTGAGAAGTGAGTCGAACACATCGCGGCTCACTTCGCACATTGGTGAATAAGGGCCTAAGTGTCGCACGATGCAAATCTCGCGATACTTACCGGGAGAAACTTCAAATTATTCTCCCGATTAAACTCAAAAAAGCTAATACATGTCGCCCATACACTCATGTGTACAGATTCACACACATAGACATGCTCATATATATAAACACAGTTTTATGAATATTTAATTTTACACCAAGGTTGTTGTTTTGAAATTGGATCAATCACATCTAAACAATAAAACACTGTGATGATTTTATGTAGCTGCCAATCTTTCCAGTGTGCCCAAGAGCAGTGCACTTAGGGGTCAAAACTTAGGGGCTTATTGACTAAAGTGAGAATTAGACTGTCGAATTCACAAACAGCAGAATTCCCATTGCAAATCCGCAACCGTGTCAATTTTCCCAATGTAATGTTGCAACCGCGACAATTTTAAAGTTGTGATTGCAACCATATTTCCACAGTAAAGTCGCGACTGTGACAATTTTCTCATTATAAACACGCAACTGTGACAGCAGCAGTCTATTGCGACTTTAGCTGGCAAATTCACACCTTTACGTAACAATTTGGATTTTAGCCAATAACTCCCATAGCTTGTACAGTTACCACTGCAGCAGATTTGGTCAACCAGTTTTGCCTAGTATTGTCCATATGTGTAATCACAAGTGATAAAATCAACTTCAGCTCACAACTGGATAAAAGGATTGTTAGTATTCAGTGCCATATTGTCAGATATTTGCAGTTTGCCCATGTGTTTTTGTCAGGTACAGAAACCAGAGTTTTTTAAAAAGTATAAAAGAGTATTGCTTGTGACACTGCAGTCAAGAGAGCAACACATCTTTTCTTTAGATCAGTAAACTAACAGTCAATCTGAGTCCTGTACAGTTGATTGTGTATCCGAGGGTCCTTTTCTTAAGCAAAAGAGATGAGCTGTATTAACAAATTCAGGTTTCTGTCTCTCCTAGTGTGGTTCTCTAGTAGTGTAGTCTCCAGGTTAGAATGAATACATGCCTCACATCCAATTAGGATATCAAATTTACACTTGTCCAACTAATCCAAAGAAGGTCAGTGAATAGTTTACTATGGAACATAGCAGAAACAGTCATTAAAACACACATAAGCTGGACATGTTCCTCAGACATGAAGGAACTGAGAATTAAACTGTTGGGAGCAAGTGTCCTGTAGGAAATCTAGAAGAAACAAGAAACTTAATAACTGTCAGGAAAGGTACTTACCAGGTCCTTTGGCATTCGCGCATGGTTCCATCACGGTTGCAGAAAGATGGTGTTGCTCTCCCATCGCGGTCGCATCTTAGTTGCATCATTTCCAGCACATGGGTTTTCCCGGCAATTGGCCTTTATAAGGCTGCTTTTCTGATCAGTCTGTGCCCGAATATAGAAACCTGCTAGTTCGTTTTGTGGCTCCTTTTACTCGTTTGTCTGCTGACTTCCTGGTTTTGACCTTTGCCTGTTTTTGACTCTGCTTGTTATCCACCTGCCCTGGCCTTTGGCCTATACCTCGACTTTGTTCCTTGCTGCCTGCATCGACCTTTTGCTATTGTTCCTGACTACTCTTCTTATCCACCAGTGGACAGCTAACCTAGGGGCTGCGACCTGGGTATTCCCTGCAGCGAAGCCCACATCCCCTTGTGGGGGTCAATGGTGAATAAAAGGGTTTACCTTAGACTCCGCGCCTTAGGTATAGCTTGTGCCAGGTCCCTGTGGATATGCTCTACCACTGCCTCCTACTCCATGTAGCCAACACCTGCACAATCATTACAATAACACTCAGGAGGGTATTCAGAGATATTTCTGTTGAGTTGGCTCTCTGGACAAGCTAACAAGTCACAGTGTTAGTAAAGAAATTCACTTGATATTGGAGGCAGGTATTATTTGTCTTTTATAGTATTGCAAATCTAATTTACAAATCTCTAATTCAACAAACTCTATTAAACACATCATCATACAATTTCCTAGATTACTGAGACATTGGCCATCCTGAAAAAGAGTACAACACAAACCAACACAATATTCATAATTGCACACCTCTGTTAACTGAAACACAATTACATTTGAAATCTCTGAAACAGGCAGTCTAGCCTTGAGATAAGCCACTGTGGTACTTTAACAACTCATCTTAGATTAAATATGACATATACAAGACATTCAGAGACATATATATATATATCATTGACCCTATGTCAAGCCAGTGAACACCTACCAGTTGTTGCAACAGGTCTCTAGTAACATACACAGGAACATGAGCAAGTACAGATGACATCATGTACAGAACCTTCGATAGGCACAGCAGTTTACCTCTACATCAGATCCCTTGTCCTTCAGTTACATCCTCTCTGAGCCAGACATCTTTCTCCTTCAGACTGGCTTATTAATGCAGAAGTGACAGGGACTCTGTGTTACCTGGAACTGCTTGTGTTTGTATACTTACCATCAGAGTTACACTTAAAATACACTTGTTTACTTTTGTGGCTTTACCCACTTACTGCCTGTGATAGTGGCAGTGATCTCACTGGCATACACTTGAACTCTGTCCATGGTCATCTGTATAGGAAGTACAGGTATATCCACCACAATCCAAATTTACTAGGGAAATCCCTAGTATTCCAGATAGACACATATTCATAAACAAATCTAAATG
>WMED01014006.1:0-14190 GCA_019650415.1 Pipa parva | reverse complement strand
TTTTATTTACGATTTACACAACGTGCCAACTTTTCTGATTTTGGGGTTTGTAGTTATTTATGGATGTAATTTGCCTGATGCCAGTGACTGGTTGCCTTTGGACCTAATAAAGCACTTTGTTTCTACTGTGTCCTCTTGTTGATGCAGTATATGTGCTTCTACCAGCTTTCCTTCTACTTTATATTTCTACTAGTTGAAAGTCCTCTGCTAACCTTGGCTTGTCAGATAAATCTCTATTATTGTAAAATGCTTGTGTGCAAAGCCTTTTTTTTTGTATCTTGTAAACATTTAGGTACAATTGTCTCCTTTCAAAAAAACCGTGATGAATGCTCCCATGTCTCTCAAACTAAAATGTAAAATTCCTCATTGTATTTTTCATTCACTTTCCTAATTACAAGTTAAAATATGCTGTTGGAATGGAAAAGGCTAATACTGTTTTACACTGAGTGAATCATAATAATTCGTTCCTTGGTGCCTAAAATAACCATTTTAAAGGTGTGTGAAGGAATTAATTGAAACTCAATTTTCTAACTTGTGGGGAAACTTAAAATGAAAAATTCCCCAATGAAACTAAACTGATTTATCAGGGTATAAATGTTCATGCAAAACCATAATGATGCATATGGTGACTGACTGCCGCCACAATACTAGCCCATGGGTTGAGATGTTGGGGTCCAAAGAGCCCCTTCACTTAATTTAAGGGGTTATTCACTAAGGTGCGAATTCAACTGTCGAATTCGCAAACAGCGGATTTCCATAGCAAATCCGCAACAATTTCCCCATTGTAAAGTCGCGACAATTTTTTACGGTTAAGATTGCGACAATTTTCCCATAATAAAGTTGCAATTGCGATAACATTCTCATTATAAAGATGCAACTGTGACAGTAGCAGCCTATTGCGACTGTCTTTATCTGGCGAATTTGCACCTATACACAACAATTCAGACTTTAGTGAATAACCCCCATCTATATTCTTAAACACATAGCACTCTTCTAGCAGTTCTTAGTTACTTGGCTTTTCTAATCAATCATTTTTTTTAAGCTGACTGTGAACCACATGGAAACTGACTCAACTACCTCAAACCATTTCACTCATCGCTAATTAAATGTCAAATTATATTTCATAAATCTAGATATGAACCCATTGCTTAACCCATGTTTGAGTATGTACAATAATAAATCTACTGGATGTTATAAAAGCATCTAAAAACGTTTCCGGTGCAGATATTTTACAAAGAGAATTTCAAATAGTTTTAATTTTACTTTAAAAAAAGAAATCCTACTGGAACACACATTTACTTTAAGAACTGCACAAATGCAATTGCATTTATCATGGGCTTTTATGAAGTGAAATCATCTTTAATCTTACCTTTTACTATTTTCCCATGGTAAATAAGTTCATCTGATACATACAGTTTCAGTGTCTTATGAAATATGGATGTGTCAGGCATGTCAAGAGGATCAGGCTAATTTTGCTTTCAGAGACAACAAAAGATCCAGCCACATTCATCTTGAATGCTCTTGGGTGCCCATTTTTCTAGCTATTGATGTCATCATGCCTTGGACCATCACCCTTGATTGTGGACTTACCTACTTTCTTTGTTGTGCATTGATTCATCTATATAATATGCATCAAAAGCACTTTTTCCATGGGAAATGGTCAACAGTGTGTTTGCACACATCTTTCATTCAAATATGGCAAAAGAAAAAATATCTCCAACCTGTAGTTGTTGAATTATTACTCCCAGCATCTACAAGACACTTAATAAAACATACAACTAGAATACTGAATACATTTATAGGCAAAGTACCTTTTAAGTATATGGATAATAGTATCTGAACACTGATATACTTATTTACAGTATATAGTTACTTTAGTAAAGCTGAAAAAAAGGTACAGGTTCATAAAGTTCAACCTATTAAAAAAATATAATAATGACCCATAGTTTACTCTTTATGGACTAAAGGAAGATGAATACACTTTTAAAGTAACTGTACACAGCTTTTTTTTTAAAAAAAAAAAGAACCAATCCCTGTGGAAGACACGTTCATGTGATCATGTAATGTTACTTTTGTAATAAGCTCCTTATGTTAGCAATTAAGAGGTCCAATAATGATTTTTTCTAGTGGGGTGAGGGGTTTCTATAAATGAACCCATAAAAAATGTCTACAAATATATTTTCCATTACAGTACTGGACATTTATTCAATCTAATTCAGGATAACTATTAATTATTTTTTTTCTTCTGTCAAGGACATTCTTCAACCAACATAACACACAGTCCTCTATGTAATTAAATTATGCACACTTTTTAACAGGGATGTTAAATTGTGTTTTATGAGTCTTCATAGTGAAGAGAAGTTATCCTATCCATCTGCTTCTGTGACTAGGAATACATTTTACTATGTAAAAACCTGTAAAATTAACTCTGCATATTATGGTGATATCATTTCTGAAGAGTTAAACAATACTGTGTCTAGCAAGGAATATTTCCTTAAGGTTATATCTCTATCTTCTTAGAAAGAAATAAAGTAGCAGTTTAAAATGTTTAAAAAAAAATAGACGTCAATTATATTACGGCGACAAGATATTTTGGTAAGTAGTCTATAGCACAAAAGAGAGAGGAGAAGATAGTATAGAGCCCAGAGAGAAATCGGTTGACTTTGTTACATTTACATGCAGTGGGATGTCTATAACCATTGTACTATGGTTTTTATCCTTATTACTGGTAATGAAATACAGACTGCAATGGCTCTGTAGATGGAAGGATGAAGTGTGATGCTCAACACAGGAGAATTCTCGGCAGGCTTTCTGCATATTTAAGATACTCTTCCATTATTCTTTGTCCTTTTGCTTTCTTTAGAGATAAAGAGTTGGTCAGCTCATCAGTGCCAACAGTTCTCAAGCCTTATCTCTATTGGCATATAGAAAAAAAAACTAATTTAAAGACATTTCCATGTCTTTTATAATGTGTTCTATCTTGTTTCAAAAGGTCAGACTTAAATTTGCAAGATAAGAGTGAGTGTATTGATTGCCAAACAAGAAACCATCTTATGGATTGTGATAAAGCTGATTATTGTCAATGAGACAGTGTGCTATAGTGAAAGGATAATGGACTGGTGCCAAGTACCAAGTTGCATAGAACAAAATGTAAAATGATCTCTCTTGCTCACCTACCTCTACTCTTCCAGTTATTTTATGACATGACCTCTTCCTGTTGCCTTAGTTTGCACATACCAAAATGTATATATCTTAATTCCTTCTGTCGTGGAAATACGACTACCTCTTTGTCTGTCGGGGTCCAAATCTGTGAAAGGTAGAAATTTATACAGATCTGTATTGAGAAATTAGCTTAAAACAATGACACACACAAGTCTGTCATTCTAAAAGCATTTTCTCGTTTTAATGATTGATTCACATTATTTTATAACAAAGTTTGCTCATCTGGAAAATAGCTGATCATACAAAAACAAGACTAGATGCTGATTGGCTAAGCAGAACTAGATGCTGATTGGCTAAGCAGATTAAACATACATGTGACACTGCGATAAGTTGTACTATAGAACAACGACTTCCAGACAGATGATAAGACCAGCTACAGAAGGACATTTTCGACGAAATTGCAGAACTAGCTGTTTACGACCTATGCACATGCAAAACACTTACTTTAAAAATACTTAAATGTCAAGGTTATATTGTTTGAGTACTATTTTGCTGAACTCAGACTAAATCTTAAAGATATAGTTCATTCTGAATCTAAAAGTCCATGCCTAATAGAAAATATATGAGTCCATATAGGTATTTAGGCCAAATGCCAGTCCATAAGCATGTCCTTTGAGTAAAATATATGAAGTCCAAAAACATATCCATCACACTTCTTTTTGAAAAGTAACACCAAAAAGCATTGATTAATTAACAGTGAAAGAAATTTTAAAAAATGTTTAAATGATCTTTTTAAAGATCCCCCTTAGTCTATTTATCAAAGACCAGATTCTTTCTGAGATTTTGTGAAATCACACCTCTTATCATTAACACTTTGCGTATTTAAAGAAAAACTATAGTGTCGATATAACTGCCCACATATATATAAAACTCCTTTATACTAAGCCAAGGGGAAACCTTTTTTTTTTTTTTTTTATAAATATTCCCCTTAAGTGGAATATTTATCAAAATATTATTAGGAATATTAGGAAGAATCCTACCCATAGAAGAAACTGGCTATTTTTTTTTTTTTTTATCTAATACTTTAATTATTTTTTTTTTCCTTGAATAACTGATATACTGTACATATATTCTTTTATATATCCAGTGGATCCAGTCTATACAGTATATATCTGATGAGTAATCTCATTCATGAGCTATCCGCCTGTAAAGTTAGCAATAGACTTTACAAATATTTATTTCCTTTGCAGCACAATATCAGCTATGCTTCTATGTCCACACTGTGTTTGCTTTCCTTATGTTCACACTGTACTTAAAGCATAAACTTCTAGAGGCTTTGTAGCAACAGCAGTAAACTTCCCTTCACCTTCAAGGCACCCAATAAAGCTTTTATTAATACAGTGTTCTACTTTTGCCTTTCATAAAATAGAAGAAAAAAAAAACAGGATTCTCACCATTACAGCCATACACAGTGGGTGAAATGTATCAAAAGGGGAAATGGGTGAAACCAACACAAAAAAAATATAAAAAGGACAATTTTTTTCTCCCTCCCTGCAGGGTTTGTTAGAATGAACAGCATTTCTAAAATCCAATGCATAATTAGTCGCTGTAGAAAAGTCTCTCCACGGGGAATG
Source organism: Pipa parva (assembly GCA_019650415.1). Lineage (NCBI taxonomy): Eukaryota > Metazoa > Chordata > Amphibia > Anura > Pipidae > Pipa > Pipa parva. The sequence continues at coordinate 9,394 of WMED01014006.1, read as the reverse complement.
TCATTGTTCTAATAAGCGCAGAAAGATATCTGTAAGAAACCAGGAGAAGTGTTTGAAATTTGAAACAGCCCAGCATATCATCAAGTTGTACAGCAGAGGGAAAAAAATGTATTAATGACAAGCGTTCTCTTTTCACTCACTCGCAGTATAAATAGAAAAAATACAAACTTCTAAATGACAATACAAATTCTTCCCCGCCATAAATCCAGCGCACAGGCATTATTATTCACTGAAAATATACAACATTTTTTTTTATTATGAAAAATATAAAATGATGCGTTATGGGGTCTCTTTATTTATTTTTATTTTATTGCTGCAAAATGTCCACAGAGGAATAGCTAATGCATTTTGTCTGCTACTTTTGTTTATTTCAGAGGCTAATGGGAATTTTAAAGGGGTTCTTCAGCCTCTAAAAAAAAAAAATGTAATTAACATCAATAACAATCAGTATTAACAACTCACTGTCACGAACCAGCTCAGTGCTTAGTCCTGCAAGCTTATGCACTGTTAATGAGCCGGCAGTGCTGTAGCACTATAAACTCAGCTTGTGCACTCGCTGCCCAAACCTCAGGTTTATGTGTTTATTTGTCATTTGTAATGAGATAACTTCTGCTTGGTGTTCTAGTGACTTCTAGAGTTCTTATCCTGTGTCCGCCAGTTTCCAAGTGACTCTTAAGGGAACAGTGTGCCCTAGCTTTTTACTGTTTGCCAATCCAGTTTTGTGATTTTACAAATGCTTCACTGGCTGCCATCAGTAGGGGGTGAACCTGAGGGCCACAACTTGGGAGTCTCCTTTGCGCAAAGGCCATATCCCCTTGCAGGAGCTAAGGGTGAAGACCGGAGGCTCCTTGGACTCGGAGTGAACCAGAACCAACTCCACTGTGGTACAGAGGGCCCACCAGATCCATTACACTCATCATTAATGATATCTCTAAGATTGCTGTAGCCTTTTTTATTTTTAATAATAGCACTATGGACAGATCAACAGTGAAGCTAAAATTAAAAGCTGGTGTGATCACAGGCCGTTTATCCTTAACCTGTCGTCAGCCAATCAAGCTTCTCGATGCTCAGGTTAGTTTAGAACAATGTTACACCATACTTCCTGAATCACCAAAGTAAACCCTTAACTAACTTACTAAACAGAAAGATATTGATGTGTTGTGTTCAGTAAGATTTGGAGTTATATTAGTGGGTCCTCAGCATCATTCAGTTTAGTGGAAAAGGCACATAGCTGTTTTTCATAAATACAAAATGATTTAATAGAGTTTGTGAATTCTGCAGCAACATTACAGACTATACTAAGGAATCCTGGGACTCCCTGGAAAAAAATAATAACAGTTGCTTTATTCCAAACAAATTAGTCTTTGTAATGGTGTTAAAAGAATGCATGCAAATAAATAAAAATCCCATTAACTCCAAAAAGCATTTCCTTGTGATTTATGTAAACCCACTTACATGAATCTTTGAAACTGAACTGTTATCTTGGTGAATATTTCATATTAAAATATATCTTTGGGAGAGGTAACTCTTAAAATGCGTAACAAAGAATGGAGATAAAAAATACACATTTCTTTTACTTTTGCCTAAACTAAGAATCTTCCTCCTGGGCATTAAGTACAAAAACCAGGTACTTTTGAGGGATGCTTAGAGACATAGTATAACAATGGCTAAAGGTAGATCCATCATAGTAGGGGGGGGGCCTGGAAAAAAATAGCTGGATAAGGGGTCCGACATTATTCTTTACCAATGAATAAAGTCAATAAACCACTGTGACCTACTCCTCAGCAAGAAAAGTAGCTATTGGCTGTCCTAAAAGTCACTATATGACGTCGTAGCCTGATATGCATAATTGTTAATTTGCATGTTGCATCATTATAATGCAAATATTGTCACAGTCGCAACAATACTATGAAAATTGTCAGTCGCAACTATAGAAATTGTCACGGTCGTAACTTTACAATGGCGAAATTGTCGAGGTTGCGGATTTACTATTACATTACAACAGAGAAAGTCGCTAAATTTGTCGCTAGTCACTTTAAAATAAAAGTAATTAGAGGGGTCATAAAAGTCGTTAAGTTGGCAACACTGCGCCACAGTAACTATCTGTGACAAGTATGTGTACAAAAAAAAGGTGTAAACGATGTCATATAATTATATCGCAGAACCTATTCATTTATATGCAGACATAGTTCAGATGCAAAGAGCAATTGTCTCCAAACGCTGCACATATTTCAACAGCAACCATTTTCCGTTCACACAAATGAATAGCCATAGTGTACACTGAATGCACACACTATATAAATATAACATACTGTACCTCAACAATTTCCCCATTGTAAAGTTACGACCGTGACAATTTCTAAAGCTGCTACTGACAATTTTCATAGTATTTATATTTATATATAAATATAACATACTGTACCAAATGTGTGGAAACCTCTGTTGAAGAAATAATTGACTTCCTACTCTGACTTTAAGCCAGGGCTTTGCACATGTGATTCATGGAGAGGGGTGGCTCTCTACTCTGCTCTAACTGCAGCAGGGAGGCCGCTATTATGAGACTAACTGTCTGTCAGTGCTTTGGGGAGGGCTGGGGACAATAACTGCAGAACGATTGGTGCTTCACATGGAGTCTCCAAAAGTCTCCAATACCACTGTAAAAAGTCTCTAGAATTGTAGCTAGTAGCTTTTTAAAAAAAAAAAGTCGCTGTGGGGTCATAAAAGTTGCTAAATATAGCGACAAAGTCGCTACGTTGGCAACATTGCAATAAACCCTGCCTCTTCCAAGTAAACTGCAAGTGCTTTCAGGTCAACACCATACCCTCTCCTGGTAAAGCTCCTCCCCTTTTATGGTTCAAATATTGCAAATGCCTTCACATAATAAGCACAGTTAGAAGCTGTGCCCAAGTTTAAATTTGACAATTTTATATTTGTTTTAATATCATAGATGTTTTATTAAAAGTTTTTTTGTTACAGAATTTAAAAAACGTGTTTCTCATATTGAAATGTTTTGCTATTTTTCTCACTTCAGTTTGTAATCATATTTATGTAATTTATAATAAAAGAAAACTTTAAAAAATATTAATTAAAAAAATGACTCGTCAGATCAGCAGAATGTGATGAAAAATATAATAGAAGAATAACGGCATAGAAATTATATTTTTCAAAAACAAAGTTTCAATTCTCAAAATCTCTGTTTCACCTGACAAACCCAGTCCGGGCACCAAACAGGGCTGTTGTGTTTCAATCATAGTGCAATGCTGTGAGAGTCTAATGCTCTCACTATTTAATAATTAAGGTTACCATGTCTTTTACTGTGGAGATAGTGATTTCAACACCAGGATGGGAGGTGGAGAACAGAGAGAGCCTTTCCTTTTCCTGTTCTCCACTAGAATCCAAATGGCAATGCACCTACTCACCCAAAGGGTGAAATTTACCAAAGTCAAAAATTATTTTTTGACTTTTTTGACTTTTTTTTACCACGAAAATGGCCGAAAACGTAGAACATTACATTTTTGACCTTTTCATCCCCATTATTTGCCCATTTTTGTGGCAAAAAAAAACAGGCAAAAAAGTTTTTGACCTTTGTGCCCCAAAAAACATCCAAAAAATGGGGCTAAAAAGGTCAAAAACATAATTTTCAACCTTTTCATCCATTTCCGCTGTGAAAAATGGGCAAAAAAAATCCTTTTCGACTTTTGTAAATTTCGCGCTTAGAATTGCGTTGCACTTATGTTTTCTATTGTATTTCAGCCATAAGGTGCACAATACTGTGGGGTATTCCCCTTTACTATATATATATACAGTATATACTTGTAAGAGAGTGCATTATTGTTTAGTCTGAGGTAGAGATATTTGATTAAATCCTGATGATGGGTTGATAAAGACAGCAGCACCATAATTATCACTCAAAGTAAATTGGAATGTGAGAGGGTGAACTAAAAGTGTAAGAGTCCCTCCATGTACTATGCAGTATAGAAAAGGTCACATGTCAGAATGTGAGGGCTATGTCAGGCTGTCAGTTACCTACTGTTAATTACACAGAAAACCATCAACTGGTAGAAGTGTAAACCTCCAGATTGCAGACTTCAGTTTACCCTTTCCATATCTTCTCTGCTATTAGTTTTATGCATAATTCATACTACAGGTTTTGATGCAACAGGCATTATTTGATTTCAAATGCATATTAGTTGTACACTTTGAAAAATATAATTTGAGCATGGAAGTGTTATGATTTTAATGTGAATTGTATTTGATTATTAGGGTGTGATTTAAAGGATGTATCAGATGAGATCACATCCATCTAAAAATCATAGAAATTTTAATCTACAGTCAATGCCATAGCAGGGAATGGGAATGTCAGCGATGAACTGATGAGTTGCAGGATGCTACCAATGAGTCAAACAATTGCTGTAGGATCCTCATAGTTTAAATGTTAGGGTGTGATTTTGACAGGTTTGTCTTGCTGAATAGGTTCAACTAAACTGTAGCAAACTTGATAGTGTGGTAGAGGCCTTAGAGGCATCAGAAGGACTAAAAGTGATCAATGGAAACTGAGACTATGTAATGTATAAAGTCAGCAGGAGATTCTTGTGCTTCTTAATTAATAGCACCTAATGCCTTTCTCCATTAATAACCTAACCCTAACATGAACTAACCTTCTTGGAGCAATATTAATCTCTCTTACCCTTAGTAACCAAAAACGAAAATGGAATAAATCAGGGATACATGTGTTAGCATCCCTGCTCTATGATCCCTACTCTATAAGTGAAATAGTTGCTTAAAAGTAGCTGAATAGAGACTACATTGTACCAGATTACTTTTTTTGCTTTCCCCTTTCTACTATAGTTGCAAACATATTTCATATATTAAAGTAATGTCATTAATTGCCAACCTCTGTATCATCCTTCAGTTAATACAACTTCATAGTACATCAAATAGTTTAATGACCATGACCTTATAAATGCCTGTAACACAGTGGTTGCTCCAGTCCCTAGATTTGAACCCTGGACATCCTGTCCACAGGCAGTGACCTTACATTCTTGCTACAGAGCCGCCTGAGGATTCATGTCTTGCTGGTTTTCTAGTGCCTGATCTCAGCCTTGCTTGATTCTGTTTTCCTGCTTTGCACAGGTGACTTGAATAACTACTTTCATTTGCTCCAATCTGGAAGCTGTTTTCCAGCCAATCCCCACTAGACTCTGGGTATATATACTCTGCAGGTTGGCTGTCTCATTTCCTGATTATAGGTCTTGTATCTGGAGTTCTGCTGCATTCTTGCTTAGCTGTGTGATTCCTGGATTACCTGTTGTCATCATGTTCTCCCTGGAGTGTTTTCTGCTAAGTCTGCCTGTCTCCAGTTTTGGTCTCTTTCTCCTTGTGTACCTGGTTTTGGTGAACCCTGCTCTTGGAAGTTCCCTCCTACTCCTCCAGCACCACCTCAGCACTGCCAGTGGATGGCTCCCCCTGGGGCTACGATCTGTGGATTCCCTTGCAGAAAGGGCCATGCCTCTTGTAGCAGTTAAGGGTAAAGAGAGAGGATCCCATAGACACTGCTCCTTGGGTGGAACCAGTGCTAAACCTACTGTGGTGCCCTGCAAATTCCAATTATCCTTACAATGCCCTTTCTGGCCCCCATGCACCTGCTCATGTAATATGTCTGTCATGGTTACTTTTATTTTCATATAATGGGGGGTTATTCAATAACAGGGGCAATTGTAGTTTACCATTAAATGCTAACAGCTGATTGGTTGTAAGATCTCTAGAAAGACTACCCCATTGATAAATTCCCCCTAAATGTCTCTGCTTTTGCCAATAATATTTATTCCATGTGTTTCTCCTACCAGGAAAAAAACTCTTCTCCACTGTAAAATTCCAAATGATATTTCACATTTCTTTATTAATAGGACACCTTTTCCTGAGTCATTTAGCCTCTTTTAGTTCTACAGAATCTGAATAATACCTTATGAACTCACCACATAATTGAAAACATTTCACATTGTTTGACCCCCAGGTCATATAATCCATGTTCATTCTACACACTACTCTGAATATAAAATGCAAGAATAATAAAAATGGAAATGGGAAAATGCAAATTGTATCAAATTTAAGATGCAATTTTAAAGCAAAATGCATTATAGTAAATTTATGGAGGTTTTTTTTCCATGCAGTGTTTTGGTTTGTTTCCAAAATGAAAGCATCAAATAAAATGGCGCTAAAAATAACCCAAAATGAATTGACTATTTTAGCATCCCAGGTTCCTGCTGTGCACCATTTGTTGATTGCATTGATAAAATCTTTATTTCTGTTACATTCCTAATTTAGCCTCTAATATGTGGATGGGTGTTAATTAAAGGAATGTGCAAACTTTGTTCCCAGAATCTGATATATTTATTATATTTATTCATCTGTTTAATAAAAGCACTCCAGGTAGTGCCAAGTACTTTGCATTCCACAAATATGAATTGATACACATTATTAACTTAGTGTGGTGATTGAGAAAAGGCTGTGTGTCTAAATTTAGGATAGACCAGAGCAAGCAGACACAGGTATGGGCAGCCATCTTCCCCTGGGCAGTTGTGCTTCCTTTGCCATTGTAACCAGAAACATAGCAATGCTTAAAATGATGCACAACTTGTTCTCTGGCAGGCTGTGCTCACACAAACACAGGCAGATCAGCCATTGTTAAAACTGCAAAATTCTTATTTCATAAAATACAGTACATACTGTATAAGTGGGGTCTTGGACAAGTAAAGAGTTATTTTGACCAAAAAATCCACATGGAGCCTACTTTAACAAAAGACTTAAAACTAATAGCTGGAAGTACTATTTATTCACTCTTTCTACCTTTGGGATTACTGTGACATAAACATTTTCTATTCTATACACGTTTTTCCATTTTTTTTATATATTTGCCACGTTTAATGGTTGTAATGGGGATTTTTTTTTTATGAAAATATGAATTTATTGTTAAGTCTGCCATTTAAAGAAAAAAACAGCAGAAACCAGTAATTTCCATGAGTGGTTACATTTATAAATAGGCATCAACAAATCAAGCCTAGTATTCGGGAGGTAAAGGGCTTCACCTGGAAAAATCTGCAACTTTGAGAATTTTTAAATAAGCAGAAAGAAAAAGCATGTGTACAGTAAATTATTATATCGGCAAGACTAGCCGTATCTGAATTCTGGAAATCTACATCCATTCCAACCTTATCTGTAGTTTTAACCAATGCAAAACCATACGTACAAAAAAAGATACAAAAAATTATTAATCACATCAAGTTTTAAGCCCAGTGGGCCCCTCGTTAAACCTTATAACCAACTGGTCTATGTAAACTTGACTCTTACCACTAAACACAAATTTCCAAAGGAAAACTTCCTGGGAGACCAAGGACAATGTATTTTTCTTTATTGCCCTTAATAACATGTGTTTTGCCTTCTTTTACTGCCAATATAATGTTGTCAATGAATCATACTAGTTTCTTTACTCAACTTAACCTGATCTGTAATACTAAGAGAAAACTATACATTGTATATCTAATACTTTAAAAGATAACTGCTGCTGTTAATTTCATTACCCATACGTGTCTGTCATTTTCACAGATATCTAAATATTGGAAAAGAATTTAAAAAATACTGCACAATTATTGATTTCTTTGACAATACAGAATGACAAATACTTAAATGTTATTATAATTATTTCAAAGTGAACATTCCCTTAAGGATAATTAGTATCATGTCTACAAACATGGGATCTTTATGTTCTTGGTTTACTGGTTGTTTTATCTAGTTTGTATTCACCAAGAATCCCTTAAAGGGGTACTATAGTGCTGATATAACTGCACACATACATATAAAACTCCTTTACACTAAGCCAATTGCTGACAAAAATAGTTTAAAAAAATGTTTAGGGAAGAAATAATACTTGCAGTTTGCTTTCCTTAATTAGTTTTCCTGAGAGTCGAAATTTTCCTCTCCCTTCAGCCCCTCCTTTCTGTTCTGCAAGTCAGGCAAAACGAGAAGAAAAAGCTGCCCGACTGCTATTGTTTAAGCAGTGTGCTGACCTTTTGACTGCATAAATTAAGCTTGTTTACAGGAGATTACAGAGAGAAAGCTGACTTATACTCATGTGCTAAGTAGTAAGTAGGGCAAAAATGTCTGGGAGAGGATACCTTTTCATGGAAAACTGGCCAGTAGACATCACACACACATTTCCTGGTGTGGGAGTTTATCAGTGCTGCCTACTCAATCATTCTGCCTCACATGAAACATCTACTGGGGAGAAACACTTCTCACTAAGGTATAGTACTGCATATGTAAAGATGTAATTTGACTTTAGTTCCCCTTTAATATACATTAGGACATTCAGTGTAACTTAGTTATTTCTTTGATAATGGAAATGAATAAGATACCTTTGACTTTTTGACTTGACACTTGAATGCTCTAATACTTTCTATCATACTTTCCAATGAAAGTTTCTCTAATTGTCCTACTGACGTGTAGCACAATTTAGGTTTCTTCAAGGCAGCAATTTCAAGTGAACACGATAGCTGAAAAACGTATGTCTTGAAGCAATATACATATTTATTAAACTCGAAAAAACGCAATTTTGTCTTTTTTGAGTTTATTCTCTCGTGGTAAATATCGATCAATTTTTTTCATCAATATTTACCGATAGAAACTGTTTGATCGAGTTTTTCAATCAGATTTTTTGACATGTACAACTAATGTAAAGTATGGCTACCTTTCCATTGAAAAATCCTATAAAAAAAATCAATCGAAAAGTTTCTATTAGTAAATATCGATTGAAAAAAATCGACTGATATTTGCCGTGAGAAACAGCCAAGATCTCGCAAGAATAAACTTGTGAAGACGAAATTGAGTCTTTTTGAGTTTATTAAATTTCACATAAGACTTTTTATGTTTATATTTTAATTATAAAGTGGCAACATTCAGAATTCTAACACTGTACAATAAGAAATAGATAATTATGGATATAAATGAATAAAGGTTGTATGATATGTATGTATGTATGTATAATTTTATTTATAAAGCACCACAAATTTACGCATACAAACAAGGGAAAAGTGCATTAAACAATACAAGTAAAATATCACATGGATACATTAAATTAAGTGTTAGGTTGTGATTGACATAAGATGTTGGAGATCCCTGCCCCAAGGAGCTTACAATCTAAGTGGGAGGAAGACTTACATACACAGATAGGACAATAAGAGCTGTGGAGTCATAGGTCCATAAATGCAAATAAATAGATCAAAATAGATATAGATAAATACAGTGAATAAATAGATACAATAGATATATACAGATATTAAACATACAAATTATACATAAAAACAATGATAAGAATCAGTGCTATTGCTCTGACAGATAG
>WMED01014005.1:0-14191 GCA_019650415.1 Pipa parva | reverse complement strand
CTGGCCTCCATAATCTTTAAATGGAATAAGTTTGGGATGACCACAAATCTTCCTCGACCTGGCCATCCAGCCAAACTAAGTAATCATGGGGGAAGGGCCTTGGTGAAAGAGATAAAGAACCCCAAGATCACTGTGGCTAAACTCCAGAGATTGCAGTAGGGAGATGGGAGAAAGTTCCATAAAGTCAACTATCATTGCAGCCCTCCACCAGTCGGGACTTTATGGCAGAGTGTGATGACAGAAGCCTCTCCTCTGTGAAAGACATATGAAAGCCTGCATACAGTTTGCAAAAAAAAACATATGCAAGTCTCCCAGACTATGAGAAATAAGATTCTCTGGTCTGAAAAGTAGAAGATTAAACTTTTTGGTGTTAATTCTAAGTGGTATGTGTGAAGACAAGGCAATGACCCTAAGTACACAGCTAAAATAACAAAGCAGTGGCTTCAGAACAACTCTGTGCCCATTCTTGACTGGCCCAGCCAGACCCCTGACCTACTTTAAACCCAACTGAACATCTCTGGAAAGACGTGAAAATGGCTTTCCACCAGTGTTCACCATCCAACCTGCGGGAACTGGAGAGGATCTGCAAGGAAGAATGGCAGAGGATCCCTAAATCCAGGTGTGAAAAACTTGTTGCATCTTTCCCAAGAAGACTCATGTCTGTACTAGCTCAAAAAGGTGCTTCTACTCAGTACTGAGTCTGAATACTTAAGACCATGTGATATTTCAGTTTTTCTTGTTTAATAAATTTGCAAAAATATCTACATTTCTGTTTTTTTTTCTTTAAAGATGGGGTGCAGAGTGTACATTAATGAGCAAAGAAAATGAACTTCTTTGATCTTACCAAATGGTTGCAATGAAACTAAGAGTGAAAAATAAGGGGTCTTGAATACTTTCCATACTCACTGTATATATGAATATGGCAATACTTGGTGATACCTTTTTTATTGGACTTTCAAGAAGTCTGTCCTCCCTTTCTCAAGTCTGAAGCAATCTCTTGCCTTTCTCAAGCAAAATTCAAAAGTACAGCACTCCTTATTGAAATCTATTAGGGCGCCGAGAAACACAGGAACATAAAAACAATATGAAGAGACCCTGCACACAATACTAGTAGTATCAAAAAATGACATTAATCTATATATATATAAAATTAATATATTAATTATTATTATTATTATTATTATTAATATATTAATCTATATAAAAAAGTTAAAAAAAAATCATCAGAATCAACGTTTTGGCTGCATCCTACAAGCTTTTATCAAGACGTCAACTCTTTCTGATGTTTTTCAAACTTTTTGATATGGATTAAAGTCATTTTTTGATACTAGTAGTATGGTGTGTGGGAAATCTATAAACATCTACAATAAACAATTTACCGTCAATGGAGTTATCACCAGTCGAGGACATGCACCAAGATACTCATAGCCATAATTATACTGTGATAAAGCCATTCGGGCCACACAGTTGTCAAGATTCATATCCCAGTAATATCTAAGCTGCCGTTGCCATTCAAAACTCTCAATGCTGTCAACCTAAAATAAAATACAGATGATATAAAAATTCTGAGGAGAAAATCGTAATAATCATTTGAATTTATATTAGAATCAGATATTCAAATTATAATATTTCTATCACACTTAAAGTAATTTCAAATAAGTCTGCTTGGTTATTTACATACAACAGTGTACTACAGTTTTAATTATCAAAAAGGATCTCAAATTAGAAAAAGGACCTCAAATGTTGTGTTTTTTGGAATATAACCAGTACCATGAGCCAAACCAGAGAAACAAAGGTAGATTAGGAAGATAAACAAGTGGTTCAAGAACTGGTGTAGGAAGGAGGGGTTTGGGTTTTTGGAGCATTGAGCGGACTTTTTTGTGGGCTACAGGCTTTTCAGTAGGGACGGGCTGCACCTAAATGGGAAAGGTGCAGCTTTATTGGGGGAAAGGATAGCTAGAAGTTTACACTAGGAATGGGGGGGAGGGAAATAACACATGGTGGGTTATTCAATAAAATCCGATTTGTTGCGTATAGGTGCGAATTCGCCAGATAAAGATAGTCACAATTGGCTGCTACTGTCGCAGTCACATCTTTATAATGAGAATATTGTCGCAGCAGCGACTTTATTATGGGAAAATTGTTGTGACTTTACAATGGCGAAATTGTAGCAGATTTGCTATGGGAAAGCAAGTACGAAAGTCTAATTTGTACATTAGTGAATAGCCCCCATGAAGAGGGCAAGATAGATTAGATAGGGAATGGGGAAAAATTGAAGAAACTGGGGGTGGACGGAGTGGTTTAAAAAGTTGATGAGGTCACGGATAAAATTAAAAATAACCAAAAGCTGCTAAAGTGTATGATGACAAATGATATTCCAGGATAGCATCTCTTAGAAAACCTTCAAACAGTTTACCCACAATAGAAGTTAGACTTACAGGTCTATAGTTTTCAGGTTCACATTTTGACCCCTTTTTAAATATAGGGACCACATTTGCAACACGCCAGTCATTTGGAACAGTTCCTGTCATTATAGAGTCCCTAAATATTAAATATAATGGTCTATCTATGACTGAGCTTAGTTCCCTCAAGACCCTAGGGTGTATATTGTCTGTAGGTACTTGTTGGATCATTTTATCCCTCCTTGTTTTACTGAATGCACAATAAAAGGAGATTTTTACTTACCGATAAATCTCTTTCTCTCCGGATCTCTTGGGAGACACAGGACCTTGATAAAGCTCCCTCTGGAGGCAGGACACTAGAGTGAAAATGATCAGACTCCTCCCCTAAAGGCTTTACCCCTTGCACAGAGCAGAGGAAGTTAGTTTTGTACCAAAGATAGTAACCAGAACATTTTAGTTAACACTGGAACAAACTATTATACAATAAACATACCACAAGAAGGGTGGTGTCCTGTGTCCCCCAAGAGATCCAGGGAGAAAGAGATTTATCGGTAAGTAAAATTTCCTTTTCTCTTAGGACTCTTGGGGGACACAGGACCTTGGGACCTACCAAAGCAGTCCCGTGGTGTATTGAAGGGATGGAAAAAGAAAAGATAACTTCAGGAACTGTGCGACCTCCTAAATTGGCAATGCTGCTGCCTGAAGAATCTTCCTCCCAAACGTGGCTTGTTGAAAAGCGAACAAGTCCACTCTATAGAAATTTATAAAGGTGGAAGGTGAAATCCATGTTGCTGCATAGCACAACTGTTCCACTGAAGCTTGGTTTCACATTGCTCAAGAAGATCCTACAGCCCTAGTTGAATGAGCTGTAATTCCTGAGGGTGCTACCATTCCCTTTAGCTTGTATTCTCTTCTAATTGTTTCTTTGATCCATTGAGCAATTACTGACTTAGTTGCTTGGAGACCTGATGTATGACCTGTTGGTAAGATAAATAGCGAATCTGATTTGCGCAAATGAGCCATTCTCTGGAGATAAATCCTTAATGCTTGGACTACATCTAAAGGGTGTAGTTTTTGTTGTTTATGATTTTTTTTTTTTTTTTGGATCAGTACAATAGGAAAGGCAAAGTTATGTCTTGATTTATGTGAAATGCCGATACTACCTTCGGTAAGAAAGAAAGGATGGTTCGTAAAACACTACTTTGTCTGAATGGAAAGTTAGAAAAGGAGTTTTTGATGATAGTGCTGCTATTTCTGACACTCTCCTTGTTGACGAAATTGCTACTAAGAACACTACCTTTAGAGAGAGAAGGTATTTAGACACTGTCTCTAGGGGTTCAAACGGAGGTTCTTGTAATACTGACAGGACTAGATTAAGATCCCATGCTTGTATTGGCATTTTGTATATAGGTACTATATGTGCTACTCCCCATAAAAATATTCGGACATCATTCATTAGAGCTAGCCTCTTTTGAAAAAGTACTGACAGGGTGGAGACCTGAACCTTAAGAGAAGATATACTAAGTCCCTTGTTGAACCCTAATTGTAGGAATTGTAAAAGTCTTGGCATTGTAAATCTTTCAAATGGAATGATTAGTGTATTACACCAATCCTAGTAGGCTTTCCATACCCTATGATATGCCTTGGAAGACATAGACTTATAGGCTTTTAACATGGTTTTTACAACCGCTTCTGAAAATTATTAGCCATGCCGTCAAAGCAAGTTTGTCCGGATTTGGATGTAGGATTGGACCCTGAGAGAGAAGATCTGGAAGGTTTGGATGATGGTACGGAGGGGCTTTTGATAGGGCTGTGCGGTCTGTGAACCATGATCTCCTGGGCCAATATGGAGCAACTAAGATTACTGTTGCCTTGTTCTGCTTGGATTTTTTTTTTTTTATATGCACAGTGACTTTCATACAGTGTGTGCCCCCACAGACTTTATATTACTCTCCCCCCTTACCCCTGTAATGTACCATAGTAAATATACTTATGGTATTAAGGGGATAAAACAACACTTACTTGTTGAAGATAAGTGTTTAAAATTATTTCTGTCACTTACTTGTCCTGAAGTGTAGCGAGCATAATCTCTCCACGGATGGCTAGTCAAAATTCTTGCTGTGAACAGACAGGGATCTGCTATAGCTCAATTTTCTTTGACATGAATGTCATTTCAGAACCCCGGGAGATATATTGAGAGCGTAGGGGAGCGATGACTGGAGGGTACAGTAAGAAGTTAACCCCTGAACCCCTATCAGCCCCCAGTTGTTAGGTTTTTTATTACCAAACTGGAGGAACTGGCTTAGAAGCCAGCAGCACTGCCTCCTGTAGAAAGGACACTAGAAAAACTAACTTCCTCTTCTCTGTGCAAGGTGTAAAGCCTATAGGGGAGGAGTCTAATAGTTTTCACTCGTGTCCTGCCTCCAGTCAGAGGGAGCTTTACCAAGGTCCTGTGTCCCCCAAGAGTTTTAAGAGAATGAAGATTTATTTTACTTATCATTGGAGTGCCGAGGAGTATTTTTGCTGTATAATAAACTTAACTGTACCAACCAGTGTCAAGCGGCAGCAGATTGTGGTTGAGCTTGAGAGGGTTCAAAGGCAGGCTACTAAAGTGATTAAAGGAATGTGCAATTTTCAAAACTGGGCTTGTTTAGTCTAGAAAAAATGAGATTAAGGGGTGACCTAATAACCATGTATAAATATATTAGGGGTCAGTACAGAGATCTCTCCCACAATCTATTTATACCAAGAACTGTTAGTATAACAGGGGGGGCATCCTCTATGTTTAAAGGAAAGAAAGTTTCTGCATCAGCATAGAAGGGTTTGTTTACTGTAAGAGCTGTGAGGCTATGGAACTCTCTGCCTGAAGAAGTTGTTATGGTTAATTCCATTAAAGTTCAAAACTGGTTTGGATGCTTTCCTTCAGTGTAATTACTGTATATTACAAGTTATGTTTACTAGATAACTGAAGGTGAGATCTTGATCCAGGGAAGTTATTCTGATTGCCATATTGGAGTCGGGAAGGAATTATTTTTCCTAATATGAGGATAATTGGCTCTTGCCTCATGGTTTTTTTGCCTTCCCCTGGATCAGCATAGCATAGCAGGAAAATAGGCTAAACTGGATGGACTTGTATCTTTTTTCAGCCTTATAAACTATGTTACTATATTACAAAACAAAACATGTGGTTTTATTACTTTGGCAACTATTTTGCCAATTCAACCAATTTGCAATTTACAAATTAGTGGTGGCCTTGTTTTTCTTTAATGAAAAAATGATCAGGGCTAAATAGAGGTATTGTAATAACTATTAATCAACTAACTTGGAAAATGCAACAAAAGTATTACTAAAATACATCAAAATTGTCTGGAAAACAAATAGTCATGCCCCTGTTCCATCATCATCCTTCCATGTGACTATTACAAATTCTGATACCAACCTTGTATTAATTTATATTATTTATTGTTATTTTTAGTAAGAGGCTGCTGGAAATCTAACAATGTGCAGTTAATTTATGAATTACTGATCATTTATATTTAAAAATTACCTTGTCTTTTACAAGATCACTGACAATGTCCCTTGCATGTACATCAATTGTAATTAGTGCTGTGATGATATTCCTGTGAAGTGTGGGAAGTTGACCACGAACCAATCCAGCCAAAGCATTCAGCCTCTGGTGACAAAAACATATATATATTTATATCATTTATATGCATGCATATATTTTTTCAAGAATATTAAAACTGTCAGCATTAGAGCATATACACTGATCGTTATACCTGAGTTAAGTAAAAATAGTAGTATTTTCCAGGACAATATTGGAATAAGTATAACCTTAAAGGAGAACTAAAGTAAAAAAATAAAAAAGAACTGTTAAAATACTTACAGAGCAGATTGATTAGTCACAGCATGAGCTGTGCTGTAATTGACTGGCATCTGATGCTTCCGTTATGCAAAGCTCCTCCCACCCTGTGTGAAAAATGGCTTAAACATCATCACATTCATTGCGGGGGCTAATGAGAACGCTCCCTGCAATGACCATGATGGTGTATGAGCCCATTGAATCAAGAAAGAGCCGCACACTGGCTTCTGTGTAAGTGAACACTGTGAAGGAAACATCGGGAGAAGCATCAGCTGCAGGCTAATTATAGCACAGCTCATGCTCAGTTGGATCTGTATAAGGTAAGTATTTTAACAGTTCTTTTTTTATTTTTTTTACTTTAGTTCTCATTTAAGGCTTCTAAACTTGAAATTTTGAATTTACAATTCATGATCCCTAATCAAGTTCAGTTCTGTCTTTCAAATGAAAATTTCATCATTATATGTTGTGCAATACATACCGTATTGGTGTCTTGCTAAAACTCACCTCAAAATTCACTTTTTCAAATGATACCAATGAATTCAGGTTGTCTTCTCTTTCTCCTTCAAGGCAATTAGTTAGATCTCTGCACCACATCAGCTGTGATATTGTTAATACAACCTACAAAAAAAAGGTATTAAGCACCTAAATGTTAATTAAGTGTTCAAATATATTTTATATATTTTAATGGTTAGGCTAATTCATTATCCTCATCTTTTAATGATACTAATGATATGAATAACAATATATTTATTTTTACTTTGAAATATCTCTCTGTTATTTAAAATTCCACAGACCTAGGTTCAACCAAGTATTATTTCAATTAAACCAAAAACGTCACTCTTTAATTGATATTTATCCATTCTAATAATATAATTCATGCTTGACCCTACCCTTAGTTTTATAGCAGGCCACAAAAACTACCCTGGCTCAAAGTTACAATAGTTTCACATAACTCTGCCTGAAGAAGTTGTCATGGTTGCTTCCATTAAAGAGTTCAAATAGGGTTTGGATGCTTTCCATCAGTGTAAGAACATTATAACATTATAACATATATTATTATACTGGATAACTGAAGGTGGGATCTTGATCCAGGGACTTATTCTAATTGCCATATTTGGATATTTTTCCCTAATATAAGGATAATATAAGACAGTGATGGTAAAAATAAGCAGAAAGGAAAGAGGAAAATCTGACAATTGAGTTCAGAGAAGAAAAAAATGCAATGAGTGGGTTCCAGAAATTAAGTCCTCAACTGTTCAAAATAACCCCCAATCCAACGTAAGCACTGTGATTCAGAAGAGACTGAAAAATTATTTGATTTTCTAGTCTATACAGAGTAATTTACCTCTGAGTTCTACTGCAAGCCTTCTTGAAACAGATAGATGACAATAATGGAAAAAACACAAAGGGGAGTTCATTAACAGGGGCAACATTTACAGTGCTGTGCTATCCCATGGCAATCAATCACAGGTTGGATTTCATTATTATATCTCCTCTATACAAATGAATGCTAACTGCTAATTGGTTGTTATAGATTACTAGGTGTCTGTCTCTGTTTATCAATTTATCAATTCCTCGGATATACTATTATTTGGCTAACTTTCTATCGAAAAATCGAGATAAAAAAAACTTGCACAGTAATCTTGCTGGAACAACGCAAGATCTTGCACAATAAACTCGGAAATACCGCATTAATAAATTTTGCCCTAAATATGTTAGTAAGGTTTTTTTGCCAATAAGATCTATGTTATTTAATGAATCTGCAAAAGAACCTCAATGTCACGAGCAGCGCTTACCTTGAAGCTTCGCCGCTTGTGTACTGCTGGCATCTGATTGCCAGCTAGAGCTGGGGATAGCTTACACCTAGCGCTTCCGGGTTGCAAACCAATCCGGAGCCGCTGACATCACGCTTTACATCAGCAGCACTGTTACACAATGCTCTACAGTTAATGTCTTCCTATGTTAATTACCTTCAGTTTATGCTGCTGTTTCGCTACTAAAATGTTTGTGCCTTCGAACAGTTTTTCAGTTTTACACTTTTCCTGCACTTGATCCTACTGTTCCTGTTTCCAGTATGCCTCAGTGCCTCTAGAGGTGTATTGGTCTCTAGGTGCTCCAGTTCCCTTAGTGGCATCCAGTCCAGAGGTTCCCCATGTTTGTTTAACCTGCATTTCAAGTTTCATGTTTCTGCACTTCATTGCTATATTGTTTCAGTGTTCATGTTATATGTAAAGTCACAGTTCTACATGAGAGACATGTGACTGTACGCTACAGCATTGTTTAAGAGTGCTAAGCCCTTTTGAATTTAGTGCCACTGATGACATGCATGACATCAGAGGCTCCAGATTGGCTGGCAACCCAGAAGCATTGGGTGTAAGCTATCTCCAGCAGTAGCAGGAAATCAGATGACAGCAGTACACAAGTGGCGCAGCTTCAAGGTAAGCGCTGCTTGTGACACTCAACAGTATAGAAGCCTAAACTAGATTTCATAGACAAGTGTTTTGGTATCCACAAAGACACATTTACAGTTTTACTGTTGTTTTCCTTCATACATGCCAAAGTCTCTATGTTTAGAGCATAAAAAATGTCAACTATTCAACTGGAGGCCTAGAAGGCAGTTCTAGTCCACCAAAAAATTAATTCAGTTTTCAGCCTGTCAATTGTCTTAAAACAGCGGTTCTCAACCTGGGGGTCGCATGACCATCACACGGGGGTCGAGAGCTGCTGCTGAGCCCGGAAGCGCCCGCAGGACCCTTCTTATAAGGGTTCCTGAGGGGTGACTTCAGTATAAAATGTCACCACGTGACGCACGTACATGATGATGTTTGCCCAAATGTCATCATGTGATGCACGTACGTGATGACGTTCGGACGAAACGTCACACCATGACATCAGCACTTGGGTTCGCGGTTCTCAAAAGGTTGAGAACCGCTGTCTTAAAAGAACTGAGATAAATAGTTTACCTGAGATGGGTGTCCTGCAACTACCCATTCCACTCTGGTTTTATTCTGGTAGTCAGCAATAGCAGCTTTGCTTAGGCGTCTTAATGAAACAAACATTGCTTCTTCTACCTTCCCAAGCCATTCTTCTACATTACCTCTGGCTTTAAGTCCTTTTCCTAGCAGAACCTATAGTAAACAAGATTGGGGGGGAAGGATTAAATCTAAATTTCCTTAGAAAATACAAACATATGAACATATGAAAACAATGAGCAATTAAAACCAATACCAAATCCCAAAAATACCTTCTCTCCTTCAGGAGACAATATTGCTAATATGTCGTTGGTAAAGATTATTTCTTGATCTTTTTCACTTGATGAAACAGCAAACTCAAGCTTTGTTATAGAATCAAAACATTTTCTTAGATGGGGCTGGACAGCCTGTGGATTTCGTGTCTGGGCTAGAATCTCCAGAAGCTCATCATTTGATAGAAAGTAAAATCTGTGTTAACAAGATTACAAACACCCAATAAAAACACTTTATTTTCAGCCAAGTATTAGGCCCATTTAACTGGACTGTGTTAACCTCAGTATTGGGGTTGCAATTTTATGGCATAGATAGCAACATGGAAAATAATCTAAATAAAGACAATTACTTTAATTTATATTGGTGTATTTATTAATAGCCAAAACATGATAAAAAGTGTAATTGCAATTTATACTTTTTTACTTATTCTGTTTATTTATTATTTTGTATTTATCATCTGTTTTATCACCATATATTTTAATTTCCAACATATTACCATTGTGCATATTTTTTATTTTGTAAGATTCCAAAATTATTTTTGCATTTTCGGGCCTTACTGCATTTACCTGCATCACTGTTGCATAAAGGAAAAGAAAAAGCAGTAGCTCAGTAATGTATAAAAGACATGAAGATCTTCGATAGGCTTGCTCCATGACCCTACCCTAAATTAAAGGGCTACTAAAGTCTCCAAAAATTTAGGCTAAAAATTATGTGCCTTATATAAAGGGCTTATTACAACAGCTCATAAGTGCTACAGCCCAACAGCAAGTGAATACTGATGCCTGTAAAGTTGCTACAGGAGGCAGACATCTTTATTCTCTGTATAAGCCTCTTTCCTTGGTCATTGATCCTGCACATGCTCAGTTTGCATTTCTAAGGGACTGGGGATAAACAGTTGGACTTCAAAATATTTTTGCAACTGGTAAATAAATCTAACTTATAACCCAGATCACTGTATTGTGGAATTTGGATTGTGTGTAAGACAGTTGCAATTTCATATGATGTATTTATCAGAAATTAACCATACCCCTCCCCACACTGTAAAGTCTGTTACTAATGTGCTCTGAGACTGCACTATAGACTGCAAAGGTCTTCAGTCCAGCTATACAATGAGCTAATGTCCTATCAGCCCTGCATTATGTGTATTTTATACATATTCGTTTTAAAGGCATGGTTTTACCAGTTCATCTTTTTATCAGTGAAAATTTTATAAAATATACAGGCTGTATGGATAATTAGTAGTGTGTTTATCTTCATAAAACGTGTTTATCTGCAGCTCCATCTCCACACTTAGGTAGTTAGTCCTCAAAGTGTGAACAATCTTGCAAATGTATGAATTTGTGTCTATTCACCACTTCCACAACTTTGCATATTCATGCAAACAATGATGTAGAGAATTCACATCCAATTTGACATTTTATGACTGTTACAAACATGCTCACCTTTTTTCATTACTTTGCTTTTGTTATTCTTGATTAATTTGACTTCAAAGTCATATTTAATTGATAGCTTTATCATGAGTTCATAGCCAGGTAATTTTGCGTTAGTCCCTAATTAGGGAACACCTACAGGAGACAAAGCACACTGAGCATGTGCAGTGTCTACAGTACAGCCAAACATGGAGTCGCCAAGCTGACAACTTTACAGGCATTTATCCTTTGTCTCATAGGGCTACTGTACATTTGGGTATGTTCTGCAATTTATTTGCATAAGGTTTTAAGGTCCATAAGGCTTCTAGCTGAAATAATTTTTAGGCTTTAGTTCCCCCTTAAAGCATCCCTAGGCTCTAATTCTCTTTTAGTTTAGCTGATAACTTTTCATCACACCACACATGACTTGAATCATAATATATAGAGCAAATGTACAGCAAAAATAGAAATAATCATAAAATTATTTTGGTTTCAATAAAATGACTTGAGAATGTGTAACCTACACATGGGGTCCTAAGTCCTGACGTATTTTTTTCCTAGTTTGACAATTCCACAACCACTTTCCATATAAACAGCATGTCTGTTTTTAACCTTTGCACTAACAGTTTGTGAGGCTCTAAACAAAATTTTAGATACATCATAATAAGAAAGAAAACAAATATATACAGATTCAAACCTTGGAAAGATAACTCTTTTTGATTCCAAGTAAGCCTCCAGGCATTTCTGAATCTGATCCAGCAGGGCATTATTATTTTTAAAGGCCTCTAACAACCCTGTCCAAAACAAAAGCATTACATTAATTAACAAAGAAAAACTTAAACTTCTTTAACACTAAAACGCCATTTGGAAAAGGTAATCCACAGTGACCAGTTGGCTGTAACATACATCTCCATTGTTCTCAAAAAGATAGTAATCAGCATTTGCAATAGTAATCATTCTTGTTTTTTTCTCCTAAAATCAAACATGTCTGAATTATTTGCATCAAATTATGCAAGCAATTGTCATACATTCATAATTTGCTTCAAAACATTACCTACACTCACATCCAAAGTATTAGTGAAAAGAATCCATAGTTATTTTATTCATTTCAGCCAGAGAAAAAAACTGGAGGGAAAGCAAAAGCAGGGATAACTGAAATGGGACCAAGTGTTATGCAGTTATAATAATTAAAAGAATACCAAAGGGACACTAAAGGATCAGAAAAAATGCCTCTGCATAGATTAGCCAAACTTGTAACAGCCTAATTACCCAAACACAACCTGTATTCAATTTGCAACCATACCTTTATGCACAGCCAAAATGTACTAACTGCTACAAATCCCCACTGGATGTGTTTACAATGTCGGGTGCTCCGGAGAAAAGACAGACGACTTGATTAGATGAAAAGATACAAAGCTCCAGCACTCCTGTGTACAACGTCCTTTATTGGTGCAGGGTTAAAACAAATAAAAGCAGGGCCTACCCTGCACCAATAAAGGACGTTGTACACAGGAGTGCTGGAGCTTTGTATCTTTTCATACCTTTATGCACACCTAGGCATATTGGATATTGTTGTGTTCAGAAGACATTGCTGTTTTAAACTTGGCATTATTTTTGGGGTTTCACATTGATATGTGAAAGGAATACTGTTTTTATTCTGCAATTTTATCAATTTGTCATCAAATCTGCAAATTTCAAGGGTGTTTGCATGCACAGCAACATACTTGGTTTATACAATATGCTGCTCAATCCCAATAAGGTAAATATACCTGTGACTGTAGAGCTCATCCAGTGAGCAGGGTGCTGAGGGTGTAGCCTCACAAAATCTAGTATCTCTGCAATTACTCCAGCACTCCCATTTGTAAAATCAAACAAAACTTTATTCTTCGTTATTAAAAAGCAGGATCCAGTATCCAACAGATAAAAACAATGAAATGGCGCCCCCTAACGCGTTTCGCGCTTGGGCGCTTAATCATAGGTACAGCGCCATGTACATACACAGTATTTATAGGGTGTACTTACCGGTGTGGCCCTGAGGCTGATCGCTGCACCAGAAACATGTATAAGATCTGTTCAATCGTATAGTCTGCTGTAGCTGTAAATGTGTGCGGTCACTGCCGGTTTGGAGTTAGAAGGCAGGGCCGCAATTCGTACCATCTGATCAATGTCACATGGTTAGTTAACTAGAGCTACGGTAGGCAGTAAGTGTCAATGCAAAAAGGCAAACCTGGTAGCAAAACACTGTGTATTAACCCATTTAACTGTCTGATTAAAGGTCTGACATATAGTGTGGAGAAAATACCCCAATTGAAAAAGGGGGGGGATTGTTATATTGTATTAAGTCAATATTAATTATATTTTGCTGGTATAATGATTGCCTCAGAAGTCACCCAGTGTGTATAAATGGAAACCTGCAACTGTAGATAAAACAAGTACAATTTGAATAGTAATATACAAGATGGCAGTTGTAATGGTCTATTGGTATTAACATTGGGGGAGGTATGATTAAAAATAGTACTAGCAATAAAGATCCTAAATATTCAAAAACACATAATGAAGTTTAACAACAAAAGTAAATACAAACAGTCAATAAAATCGTGTAGGACTATGCAAAGACATAAATTGATCAATGATTTAAGTAAGTGAGTTAATGTTACTAGTGATGTAAAGTGAAAAATGAGTGTGATGTATAAGTGAATGAAAACAACGTGAAACAAACATATTGTACCATCGGTTAAAAATAATAATTATTTGGTATGTGTAACTATGCATAATATAGTGGCATAGCATTAGAAGTAGGTAATAATGAAACCAATTGGTTGACAAGTCTAATGGTGACCTTGTGAAAGTGCATGTGTTTTCACTGTAAGTGGGTTTAGAGCTGGGATACCTAATTACTTCCATAATGCTAGTAGCCCTATGGAAAAATTGGGTTTTAAATCATAGCTGCATTCTTGCTGGCTATTATTTAAATAGCCACTATAGATAGTCTCAAGCAAAAACTTTATGTAATCATCTTTGGTCGATACTATCGAGTCATCGACACGATTATTGTAAAATCATTGAATCATTGAGAACACCTGATAATTGTAATAATCGTGCCGATTTTAACTTTTCTCAATATGATCGATCAACACTAGAGTCGACCACTGCTTAGGGGATTTCAAGGGAGGAAGGCAAAAAACCCACGAGGTAACAGCTAATTAAATAATTCCTTCCCGACTCCAAATACAGCAATCAGAATAATTCCCTGGATCAAGATCCCACTGTTCT
>WMED01014004.1:0-14192 GCA_019650415.1 Pipa parva | reverse complement strand
TATAGTGTAGATCCAGTGCCCGGGGGGGGAAGTGGTGTTTGGCAAGGCTTGTATTGCTTTAGCTAGCTACAAGTATTTTACAGAGAAAATATGTGTAGAGAAGGAAGGAATAATTGACAGAATATCAGTGCCACCTCCCCTTGTGGAGGAGTGTGCGGAAGGGTCGCTTCTCTACAGATCAGTGATGCTGATGCTCTGCTGCCAGTGAAATAACAGAGACAGAGTGGAATATGCTGCAGACAATTTATGAGAGTGAATCATATTTTTCTTCAGATGGAGTGGCTGGCCGGGAGAAGCTGCAGAGAATGCAAGCCATGATTAGTGCAGGTAAGAGACTAGAGGGGGCATTTCACTCCCCCCTCCCCACCTACTGCCTACAGTACTTTACTAACAAACTCATCTAGCTGTGCTGGAGTCATTCAGCAGTGTGTCAGAGAACATGCACTTGTACCAGTGGGAGCAGCAGAGCTTCTGTGTATTACAACATGCCTAGGGTTAAAGTGTAAAGCAGGGGAGATTTGTCATGTCTGAGGGTTGGGGGGGAATGTGTATTTTGTAGGTTTAGGAACACACACTGTATTATTACTCCTATGTGATCTGATCAGATTGCTGTTGCCCAGAGTTAGTGTTACTCTTGCACAGTGTGCTGGATTAACTAACTATATGATGATCAACTGTGGCATTTATTCAGTAATTCAGTTCATTATAGAGTAAGGGGATATGATATTGGGAAGTGAATATTAAATGAGGAATTGTTGCTATTATCACTTGATGGTGCAGGTTATGTAAGTGGCATTGAAACATGATATAGGCAGCGAATGCAGATATACAACCACTGTTACTGAATAGTTGGCATTTCTGAATCACTGGACTTTGCTTTATGAATGTATAGTTTAATTTATAAAGTGCCGCTAGGTTATAATTCAACAACACAATTATAGTACATACATGGTAAAAGTGCTTAACATAGTACAAGTGAAGTAAATTACAAGCATGGAGGATGGAGGTCTCTGCCCCGTGGAGCTTACAATCTAAATGGGGACACATGTACAGATTACTGCTAGCAGGAAATAGCGCCCTTGCAGTCTTCTGTTGTAAAACTGAAACTCGCATCCCTCCCATTTGGCTAGTACTGACTAATGATGCTCAAAGTGAAATGTTGGAACCAGCCTGAGTTTATATTATGTACGGTTATACCAAAAGATAAAGTGAATTAGTGTTTGGCAGGACGCCGAACCTCTAATCATTTGCGGATTTCGTGGTAGGAAGTAATGATTGTGATGTTTTTATACCATATAATAAGGGGTTAAATCATTTCTTACTGTTGTGTTCTGATGTTGATGTCTTCAGCAAAGATTTTGATGGCAAATAGCAACCTATTGACTCATATCATGTACCCCTTCCTTGCTTGCAGAATATCGCCACTGGTGTTTTAAGCGGCATATATATATTTACATAAGGGCTATTGTGGTTACGCGCCATTATCTTGCGGTAAATAGTTGTTATCGCCACAATACCATTCATCATTCCCTTCACGTTATCTGTTGCTTTTATTTTCATTACTGTTTTCTCCCACGGCTGCTCTCATTATTGGGGCCATGGTAAAAACTGTTTTGAAAGATAAAATGGAAATTGTATTAGAAACATAAAAAAAAATGGTAGTAAGTGTTGCCATTAAGAAGGCCATAATGGCAAAGTTTCCGTGGCAATATTGCCAACAATGCCACATTACCATTTACATCATTTTGAATGTAAGAAAGCTCTATAATGCACTTGTGATTGTTAAATTACAAACACATTAAAAATGTGCTTCTCCTTATACTACTACAGAAAAAGTCAAATCTGCAGCACATTGTGAATCAGGTAGATGGCTGAATACAAGTAACAATCAGTAGTGTAATTGTGTGGGTGCGAATGCCATAGTGAAGGATAGAAAGCATCTAAATTTACAATTCACATAACGCTGCAGCAGGCTAGAACAGCCAAAAGGTCTTGTGGTTACGGTAGATCATTGTAGCAACCGCTACCAATTACTATACTACTGGTGCCTGCAGTTCTTTATGTCATAACTTTCATCGTAAAATGACATGTAACTTATTCTAGTATCTTAACTAAAACCAAGTATTGCATCTTTTCTGTATAATTTAAAGTGCCACGACACATGAAATGCATATTTTTGTTAGCTTGGTATAATACATCAGACTGGCCACCAGTTCAAAAATCTCTGGGCTTTAAAAGTTTGTTCAGCTACTACTATAGATATGAGTACTGTATTAGATATTCCTTACTTATAAGTCTAGTTTTACATGTATATCATCTGTATAAATTGATGCATGATTTTCTACCTGAAAACAATGTGTCATTAGCATCAAAACAAAATTATTTACATTTTAATTTCAAAACCCAACCTATTTTGGTCCCACATAATATTCATTTAATGGTATTTATTCTACCACCTCTATTCCAAAACATAAGTTAATTCCTTTATGATAGGGATAGTTGCTGTGACATCTGTCAGAGGACCTGTACCCAAAACATATCATTTACATCACTGTTGCCTATAGAGGACTTGGATCAGTACCACACTGGTGACTTTGTAACTGTGTTACTTGTAACGAGACTCATTATTCCTGTGGGGCAAACCTAAGTGCTGTGGGTGCTTTATCCCATAAGAGACAATAAATACTATTTTTCTAGCTGACCTAAAAGGTAGCCAGAGTGGTTCCAGGCTTTAAGGATTAGGCTAGAGAGAATTCAGATAATAGTGATTGAACACCAAGGGGCAAGTCGTTAAAGTGTCAATTGTCCTTTTTTCCTATGAATTCACCAACAGTACACACTTTGCCAATTTCTCTCAATCGGCAAAGAATGTTTCTTGTATACGTATAAAATAGACATTTGTGTCGTACTGATGTCATTGATTCCTTTAAATAAAACTGAAGAACTATCAGTAGAATAATAGCATTATTATGTCCTTACACATGAATATACATATATATTAGACATGTATACATGCAGTTGGCCACATCCTCCACTACTACTGAGCAGACTACGTTCAGAAATGACTTCATAGCAGTTTTCTTTATCGTGATGTGAATATGCTTATTAATAAATAGGCTCAACTGACGTTGCTCTGCAATGGCTATATTAATGTGAAGTGCAGCAAATGTATTTGGGGACGAGAACATACTCTTTAATGAAAGGCCACCTGGTATCCGTCAGATCTCCTCACTTCTTCCAACAATGCAATTGGTAGTTCCTATTCAGGGGTCTTGTGGAGTAGATCATATCTGCAACTATCACTCAATATGAGGGCTGAGTTGTTTTAGTGGTGCCTTAAATTCCCAGTTGATGTACTTGTGGAAGTTATTTAGATTTATTAAAACTGGATGACACATTTCTGGATTGATATAAAAATGCTATTAGCATCAGAGTGGGACATAATGATCAAGGGTTTACATGTCTTTCATTATTTTGCAAGTTTTGAATACTGTACCTAATTACTAATTGTGTTTTCCATTATTGTGTGTTTCTAACATTAGCACTGTATCTTTTACAGTGTTTTATATTCCTGTATTGCTTTTATCGCTCTGCTTTCTTCCTTTTAAAGTTTATTAAAGGATCAGTAATACCCCAAATGAAAAAATGTCCTTTGGGGTGTTATCTTTGAAGTTGAATTCATGAGTTGCATTGCTTCTGTCTGCTTTTATCTTTCTGATAGCAAGCATGGTGTATGTGTTTGTTAACCAAATCTACCTAGTCTCATTGTTTTCTATGGAACTTTAGGCTAGGTTCACACTAGCGTTTTTATGTGCGACGTATATATGGCGCGCATAAAAAAAAAAAAAACTGTGCTGTGTAAACCTATGGGACTTACCTGTTGCCAGCCACACTAGCGTATGATGCGAGTGCATGCACGCCGGAACACATCACGTCGCATTTTTGCCGGCTTGTATATGCTATGCACAAAATGTGGCCAGCCAGATAGTGGGAGCTACGAATACCGAGGAAGCATTCATACTAAGTTGGGTAAGTACAATAGAAATGCACATATAGAAAATACACTGGACTGAAATATGCGGCAAATTTTTTAGATGCGTGTTTCTAAAATACGCAGTGCATATACGCTGTATGTGAACCAGGCGTAAGATAATACATATTGTTTAAATAAATAGGTAGTCACATTACCACATCTGTGGATTCAAAACTACTTTCTTGCAAATTAGCGAATACATATTCAGAAATTGCCCCAGAAAGCTCGTTTTTCAAGCAGAATAGTTTAATATCATAAAATATAAACACAATTTAGAATTTTTGGAAACAGATATTGAATATATTTTAACTGTGAATACATTTGAGGTATATTATTAGAGAATAAATTTCATGTAGAAACAGATGACAGGTCATGGAAATAAGACCTAATAATTGCTTAAGAAAATATACAATTAGAAGTCTTTTTACTAATAAAACTGATTTCTTTAGTGTAATTTTTGTCTTTTTTTTTATGCTGAAACATTATGCATTGATTTCTTTATATAAGACTAGGCATGCACCAGGAGATCCTATTAACTGTGCAGATCACCAAATAACAGAAGCATGTGAAAATTTGACTACAATTTGACAAATAGTCATTATTGGCCAATATTTTCAGATCTATTAATTTGCCTTAATGACAGGATCAGTCATTATATTAGTTGTATGCGGCCTACTAATACTGCATAATTGCACTAATGTGTGTCATCAACAGATTGGAGTTTACATTCAACAAGAATAAGTCATTATCGGTTAGGATAATTGTTTTATCTAGTAAATGAATAAAGATTGCCTGCTTACATGCCCTTCCATGGGCTATCATAGGGTTTATAACATTGAAATATACTGTAGTTCACCCCAATAATTTTCATTCTTTACCATGTTGTGACCAGTCCACCTACTTTAGTTTTCTTTATTTAACGCTGTGAACTTTCATTATGTTCTTAGGGACTTTAATGTATTAAAATCTAGAAAAACACAAGAAAATGGGTAAAAAAAGATAAAATGCATCATCAAATTAGAATTTGAAAAATACAATGTTCATTTTTAGAATATCATTTATTAATAGAAGATCGAAGAATTGTTTTATGAAATAAGGCAATTCTTAAGCCTTTGCATTGCACAAAACTTTATCTAAAGAATGAGATTTTAGATTTTCAATAAACTGGATTTATATTGATTAGCTCCAGTTCTCCCACTATGTCCCCTTTGGTAATGATTGTCAATAAACGTCCCCTTGCTAGGCCGTCCACTTTAAAGAAATTGCTCTCCATATATCCTGCCTTGTATTTCTATTTCCTTATATAAACTCAATTTAAGAAGATTAGGAAAACTAATAGGATTTACTTGCTCTTAAAGGAGATCATTAATACATATATTTAGACTGAATAGTTTATTTTAAAAAAAAGCATTCTTTGAATTTTTTGTTATGGGAATTCAGCTAAAATGAGTTTTAGACATGCTTCACCAGTTCTCAGGTCTCTATCACCCAAGATGACCCTACTATACCCACTTGTTTCAACAGTGTGTGAGTAGATGCTAAGATTTACCATCCAGCATAACTTTAAGTAGTCTAAGGGCAGGTTGCCATGCTCTACACAACTGACTTTTTTGCCAATGACTGCAGTTGGTATATTGTCCCTTTATGATATCAGCCTAAAATTGCTTGCAGCCAAGACTTTAATCAGATACATCTTGCTCTTTAAAAACTTTTAAAATGTTGTTCTGAAATTAAGAAAAAATTCAGTTACATCGTACATAACTATATCTGAAGAATGAAATTTTGGAGATGTTGTTGATATTGCTAAACACTTAAAGGGGCTTGTTCATGAAAGTGCAAATTCAACTCTTGAAGTGAATTTTCATCACTTTTGGTCACTATGGGTCTGATAATCATGAATTTACTACTACTTATTCAATAAGTTTCAGATTTTATTGGCAAAGAAGCAAACGGTGTTTGGAAGGAATTCTTGCATCGTGCAGCATAGTCACTCAAACAGTAGTATGATGTAATGGGAATTCCAGCAGTAAAGTACAGTTACATCATCCTTACAAATGTCTAAGTCATAAAGCAGCAGCACATCTGCACACAATCATACTACCGGTATTATACTTGACTGTTGGCATTATGTTATTATAGAATGCTATATTTTCTTTGATACATGAACCTGTGGTGTACAGTTTGCTTAGAAAGCTTAAAAGAGCATAATATTAGTAGCTATTGAAATCTATAAGAATATTTAGTAGCGTGATGATCCAATCTGAGACGAAGAAAGGATTTCCAATGCTAAAGCAAATTTGTACCAAGCTTTGAATGAATCAACAGGGGTAGACTAATGGTTATTTTCTTTAAAAAAAAAAATAGGTTGAACTTAATGGGTTTGTGTCGTTATCAACCTTACTTTGAAACTATGAGTTATTGGACATGGTTGGCAACAACCAGGTTAGTGGACAGTGTGCCTGTTGAGCAGATTAAGGTGCAATGTGATGGGCCTAGCAGCCAAGTTACTGCCATATTAACCTTCATTATGCCTGTTAGCCAAGTTATTTGGCAAGGTGCCTGTATATCAAGTTACTGTAGAATGTGCAAAGAATGGAGGAATGGTGACTATTATCGGTGGTCTATTTGAATCTGTCAGATACACTTAAGTTGGCTGGATGATGTGTTTTGAATCTGTAAATATATGCAATATTATTAGTTAGAAGATAGTTCATCCACTTTATGCTCATTGTATGCTAAATTCTGCCCTGACCTCATGCCTACCTATCGTGTCTGTTGCTGTGTTCTTTGCCTTGGCGTAAGAGTTCAGTCCGGTACCTTTGTGTTCCCTTAGCAAGAGGACTGAAGATTATGACAATATCTGAACCTGGGCTCTTCTTTTTATCCTTGATTTCCTGATTGTTTTAGCAGCATCCTTTATACCCTTTTCTCAAGCCTGGCACAAGTGCAGCCAGCAAAATCTCCCTACATTTTTTTCAAACCCCCTTCCCCATATATAATATTTGTATGTGCCCTTTGATTCTCAGATTATCTAAGTGGACATAACCACATCTGATATAAGGATATCAGATCTATTGATGATGTAATATGAACTGGTTAATGGGTGCTCAGATAAGTGAGGTTATTCAAACACAAAAAATCTGACTTTTGATCTGGTAGGACATAAAACATACCATTTGAAGAAACTATATATCAATATATGGTTTAATTGCTGAGTTTTTTAAAGGTAATGTAAAAAATGTTTACCCTTTACCAGTAGAAGTCTTTCTCTTTGGCCCAGGTAGCAGACCCCATGCCATTCTCCCTTATATCTCTAAAATAATTTGAGTACAGCTTTGTAGAATGCATAAAAAGCCAGCCAATTAATTTTTGCCAACCAACAGTCATTTTCTTATACTGCAGATTTGAATGAACATGATCAGATGAGGAATGATCAGCCACCCATCATTGCTAGTAGATAAACCACTGCTAAACTGGCAATTCCCCTTTTTTTCTGTGGACTTTAGTAAGAAAAGAAAACCTTTGGAATACATATATGCAAAAAACATAAACAAAAAGTTATAATTTTGTTATTTCCTTGCTCTTCTATTACTTCTATAAAGAATTATATTATACTTCTATTATTTCCAGAGATTGTCACCTAAGGCAAGACGTTACATTATTACAAGCTGTTGACTGTGGATTAATAGCATGTACCGTACTTCATTTTTTTCAAACAAAGGTTGACCTTACGGCTTTAAAAAGATACAATGTGATTGGAGTCCAGAACATGGGGGTGGGAGGGGAGCAAAGAACAGAATTATAAAAGTTCCTAGTTAAGAGAAAGATAGATACTGAGGCTTACATCTCAACAGTAAATCATGAATGCAAAATGTTGTGATCAGTTAAACAACAATAGCAAGTCTTACAGGAACAGGAGGCATGTTGTACATGGTTCAGTGCCCCTTTAACACACCCACATAAAATGGCATTTTTATTATAGGTTCATATTGCCACTGGCATAAATTAATGCTTCCCAAACCCCTATATTTCCATGCTACATTGGGATCTTTTGTCCCAGTATTCTCTTTCTGCTTCTTATAATATTATAACTGGTATTAATGTATTGTTTCTGTGCTACATAAGTTGCATTTGTATACAAAGTGGATTTATGTTGTGGATTTAAAAATGAAAGATGCTTCACATTTGTTGAGAAATAAAACCAAACAAGGATTTTTTTATATGGTTGACATGAAGTTGCATAGGTTAAACAAAATAAACGTTCTACTAATTTTAATGACATTTTGGCCATTAGATAGCACTTATTCCATGTGATTTACTTGCATTCAAAGAACTCTACAATTAAACTATAGACCAGTGGTTCTCAACATTTTTATTGCCGCAACAATTTTAAAGTCTCCTCCGTGACAATATTACCATAGTAAAGTCGCAACTGTGACAACATTTCTATATATTGAATATTGTTGCAGTTGCAACTTTACTATGGAAATATTGTCATGGCCGCGACTTTGAAATTGTCGCAGTCTTGGATAAAGGGAATGGGAAATCTGCAACAGTCGAAGGGGTCTTAGGTGACCCCTGACAAATCATCATTCCACCCTCGACGGGGTCGCTACCCCCAGGTTGAGAACCATTGCTATAGACCCTTATTATTAAAAGGAAATATTTTTATTGAAATTATAGGGAATTATGCATACCTCTCAATGTAGCAAGGGGAGTAGTGGAATAGCGCTGTTCCCCTCCGCTGCTTTCATCACTAGTGCACTGCATACTGATTTTTGATTGAGTGTGCACCAGTAATGTTTATCACAAGGACGAACCATCGGGAATGGGGAAGGGGAAGGGGAAGGAAAGGGGTCAGTGGGATGTAGAGCTAAAGAGCCAGGATTGAGAACAGGACCTGAAAAAGTGGACTGTCCTACAGAATCCAGGACAGTTGGGAAGTATGAATTGTGGGACACCCCCTCGTGTACAACAGAAGGCCTCCCATGTCTCTGTTTAATGCTTGCACACCCAAGAAAGAAGATCCCAGGCACTTTATCCAATTCCTCCCATGAGCAGGCAGTGCAGACTTCCAGTTAAAGTCATACAATATTGTAGAAAAGTAGACACCGCAGCCACTCAACTGGATTATAAGAGATTAAGTCCCATTTATTGCAGATAAAACATACAGATACATGTTTAATGCTTGGTCAGTGTGAAACTAATGTTTTGGGACAAACACAGAATTACATTAGTGGTAAGAGGGGTTGAGGTGTTTAATAAATTATTCAGTGAGTGAGGTGGTTCATTTAGTCTAGAACTTTACTGCTCAGCAGCAGGTAAACATGGATGTAACAAATCAGTATTAATAGCCACATGGAGAATGACAAATTCTTTGTGAAGAAAGCTTGTTAGAGATTATTAATAAATAAATGTGAGCACAAGCTGCTTAAAACCACGGATATCTTTAGCAAGCTTGCTCTCCTGGGTCAGCTATTCTTAGACAATTATTTTCATCTCATGCCATTACACGCCTAAGATTAGCCTCTTAGGCATTATCATGCCATCTGAGCTACCTCCTAATATAACTCTACACCGGAATGGGTATTTTTAGCCAACAGCCATTCTGTCATATTTGGTTTATTTGTGGCAGCAATGAAGAAAACCACAAATTCTTTCCTGTTGCCAAACAAGGCTGATAAGAACCTGCGAGATGGGGTTCAGTGATGTTTATTTCAAAGCTATATTGTAATCAGTGTAAATGGGCCTCATATTATCAAAAGAGAAAACTGCCTGATCGTTTTTTTTTTTTAAATAGCTTTCAACAAGTTTTTTAAATTTTTCAACTAAATAAAAAATGAATAAAAATAGGGAAGCAGAAAAAAAAATGGATTTTTTACTGTCCTGTGTAATGTCTCATTTTCCATAATGCCTTTGTATTTTGAAGCAAATTAGATGGGAGTTTCTGATAATGGTCTCACAAATGTCCCATAGGAAACTATTGTCACAGTTGTGACTTTATTATGGGAAGTTTGTTGTAATCTTATAAAAAAATTGTCGCGACTTTACAATGGGGAAATTGTCGCGGATTTGCTATGGGAATCCGCTGTTTGAGCATTTGACAGTCAAATTCGCACCTTCATGAATAACCCTCCCAGATGAGAAATATGGCAGTTTTCAGCTAAAGAGATCCGCTAAATAAGTTTGTGAACACCAGCAGACCAAAATTGAAAAGTCTCTTAAATTAAAATCCCAGATGCAGTTAGAAGTCGTAATTGAAAAGTGTGCTGTAATCAGATGCACTGGTGAAAACATTTTCTTTTTAAAATAAGTGAAATAGTAAAAAAACACAAGAACATTTTAAACACCTCAACCCTTTTTAAATGTCCCCTTAAAAAGGTTGAGTGTCATGTAAACAGTGTTGGGAGTTTTTGTACCATGGGGGGACATATAGAAGAGCGAATCTGGCAGGTTTTGCCACTGGAATTTTTGCTCTTTAATACATTTTCCTTTTTTTTTCTTACTTTTATATATTTTTTTTTACAATATTACCCATATTTTTCCACTTATGAATTTATTCGTTTTTTTTTTTTATTCAGCCTTAGAATTTCACTTTTTCTCCATTTGTAGACCGTTTTGTGAGGTTATCAACAATTTTATTTGACATTTAGCTGAAAACTGTTCCCTATTGCTGATCTGGTAAAAACGGATGTTTCCTTGTAGACAGTTCAAATGTTGCAAAACTAACTAAACATAACAGGTGGGTTTTTATGGAATCGTGTTTGTTCTGATAAAAATATCATAATAGAAAAGTTTGAGGGTTATTCACTAAGGTGCGAATTTGACTGTCGAATTCTCAAACAGCGGATTCCCTTAGCAAATCCACAAAAAATTCCCCATTGTAAAGTCGCAACAGTTTTTAAAAAGTTAATAATGTGACAATTTGCCCATAATAAAGTTGCGACTGTGACAATATTCTCAATATAAAGATGTGACTACAACAGTAGCAGCCTATTGTCACTGTCTTTATCTGGGAAATTCACACCTACACGCAACAATTTGGACTTAAGTGAATAACCCCCTTTACCCTTGATAAATAATTTTGTGTCGATTAAAGGGTAAGTAAAGTTTAAAGATCGTGATTTAAGGAATTTGATTGGAGGAATTATAATGTCAGTCATCATTTAGACCTACCCAACCCAACTTCGGAAAGAAAAGTCGGGCTGACAGGGAAGATGACAGAGAGAAACGCTGAATAATGGTAAATTTTTAAAATACATATATATTTACAATAACATTTATTTAATTGGTAAAACCTAAATTAGTATTGGTTTTGAGATGACAGTTGCACTTTAATAACCTTCTGTTTAAAATAATTTACTCATATTAAAAAAATGTTATGCAGATGTTTGTGTTTAGGTGAGGGGAGCAGGGGGTTTCATGATATTTGTGTGACTGATGTTTCTGCTTCTTACCTTTCAAAAATTGCTTTCTGACTGAAATTCAATCTTTTCAACAGAATATCATATAACAAGTCATGAACCTTCTGTACATACCTGGGAAATCTTGGGATTGAATGCTGACCTTTTTCTTTCTTTTGACCAAAACCTTAGGGTTTCAACTTTATCCTGTTGCCCCCTCACTTACAGTTAATGGAGCGTTTTAGAATTAGAACATTTGTTTTACAATTCTAACTGGAAGATTATTATTATTATTATTTATTCATTCTTATATAGCGCTACTATTTTACGCAGCGCTTTACAGAGATTCATCATTCACTTCAGTCCCTGCCCCATGGAGCTTACAATCTAATTTTTCCCTATTTTTGTCACACACAGACAGATGTAAGATTCTTAAATAATGACATTTGGTATATTTCATTTGGAAAGAAATTATAACCTACTGGGTGAGCAAATGGTACATTGTGACATACAGTTACCACTAAAAAATTTTTTATTTTTTTTTATTGAGTAAACAACACAGCATCAGTAAACATTGTGGTTGCAAATGATCACCCTTTGACTTCAATGAGGATGCATTTTGACATATTTAAAACAGTTAATAATAGCCAGGTAACGCCTTACCCTAAAAGTTTATATTTTATAGATTTTGTGGGTGAATTCATTTATAAAGTTTCCAGATATACCTACACTTCAATACAAGACTGTAATAGGATTAAGGGGATGTTGTCACCAACAAATCTTTTATTTTTAAATAATTCTATTACAATTCTGCCATATATATATATATACATTGAGACCTTTTTCAAGAAGTCTCATTCGCTGACCGAAACGTCGACTTAGGTGATGTAATAATAAATATTTTTGTATTTTTCCTAAAAATCCTTGTGTGCTGTAGCAGTTTATATGCATGTTATTTTTTCTACATGCACCAAGGTAATTAAGTGAATTGCATTAGGGTGGAGTGCGGTGCTTTGTTTGTTTTGTATGTATGTATGTATGTATGTATGTATGTATGTATGTATGTATGTATATATGTGTGTGTGTGTATGTATGTATGTATGTATGTATGTATGTATGTATGTGTATGTATATATATATATATATATATATATATATATATATATATTTATGCAAAAATATGCAGTCATGAAATCGTTATCTAAATGCAATGACAGACTGACCCACCAGGACATCGAAATCTCTTGGTTTCCCCTGGCCACAGTGGGCCCTCCTGAAGATACAAGTAGTACCAGCATGGCATGTTCCTGAGGGTTGTGTAGACTAGGCATCTGATTAGAGACAATATAGTTAGGACATAAGAAAACCATATGGAGTGGAGATGGGAATGCTGCAAAACAAAGAAAATCCATATCTCTTGCCTGGTGAGCCCCAGCACTGCAGTCTTTCATTGTGTAAATGTATCATTTTCTGACACAGCTCTCTTGTTTGCTAATAAGGTCACCAGACTATACTGATGGAAAATATTTTTTATCACCCTAACCCAGTGATGCCCAACCTTTTTCAGACTGGGGGCCATATAACTTTGCAACATGCATGTCACGCGCCACTTCAAAGTTGTATACGTGCGGCTCCTTCAGCCCTTTTGTATCCGGAGCCGCTAACATCACATAGGTGACAGCAGCAGTTTCGGATTGGCTAGCGATCTGGACTTGCAGAGACATCAGCGGCTCCTGATTGGCTAGCAACCCGGAAGTGCTGAGAGAGCTTTCTCTCTACAGCACTTGCCAGAAGACTAATGAGCGGTGCTTGCACCGCTTGTTACAGTGAAAGAGCCAGATATGGCCATCAAAAGAGCCATATCTGGCTGAAGAGCCATAGGTTGCAGACCCTTGCATTAGACTATATATTTTTTATAGCTCATCTATAAAGCAAAAATTAACAGTCTTTTAAAAAGACATGATGTGATGAAAATAGCCTTCTACATACAGATTAATGTAAAATTATCTTAAACTTGTGATAAAGGTCTCAGTAATATTCTGCAGCTATTCAGCCAGCATGACATTTTGGTCATGGCATTGGTCATATATATCTGAGCCAGCTGCGTATCTGCTATGCCTATAGCTCCATAATAATAAAAAATCACCCATTAGATGTTCTGCAGAATTTACTATTGCAGGGGATAGTGGAAGATGTACTTGTAGATGGCCGCAATTAAGATCCCGATGTGCTGTATACAGGTATATCTTCTGCACTGGCCTAAGTAAAGAAACTTATGCCTAATGATACAGATTATTTGTTGATGTAACAGGAATAGACCACCTACACTAAATCTATTTTTAGATCTTTGCTTTCAAATATCCTGTATCCAGCACAGAAGGGTTCTATTATAAGCTTAGTTCAAAACGTTTATAGATACTTTCATTATTTCTTTTTACTAGAATAAAAAACCCACAATCACTATGTATGATGGTGATAATTGCGCAAGTGTGTGCTTTTTTATTTAATTTTCCTTGTACCCCTTTTGAGAGTAGTTGGTATAAGGAAAGTCGAGTGAATAAACAATTTTGTTCATAGACTGTTTCCCTTAACCAGTGTTGATTGTACGTGACATCCTGCTGCTTCATACTGATCTATGCAATATTTGTACAAATGAATAGATTCACAATTGACTGTTCTTTCAAGATATTCAGAGGAGTATCATCTACCAGGAAAGCACAGACAAAATCCAGTATACAGAAACAAGTACAGGAATA
>WMED01014003.1:160-14192 GCA_019650415.1 Pipa parva | reverse complement strand
CAAAAATAACCGTGCCACAAAAAAAAAAAAATCAACTTTGGGAAACACTGGTCTACAGTATCCCAAAAGGGCTGAATTTAATGAAGAATCTGCTTTTTAGGAATCAGCAGTAAACGACCAACCCAGAACCCTTGATATAGTTTGTATACCTGGCGTTCCAACCTCTGCTCTTTCAAGACCTGGACCTCCAGCCCGTACTTTATGCGCTCCACCTTCACCCAAGGGACCAACAGTGAACTGGAAGGGGCTGCCGGGCACATGCTGCCCTTTGTATTTAACGCTCACTGTGTGGACGCCCATTTCAGTGGGAACAAACCGGATGCAGTAAGTATTATTTTCACTCTCCATTATTTCAGCATCGTGAACCTTTCCGGAGGGACTAGTGACTTGGGCAGTCATATCATGAATGCTTATCTCTGAAACCAAAAATGATTTTGTGCACAAAGTTAAATCTAGAAATAATCTCACGTATCTGGATAATTTTGGATTACAGTGAAGTCTGTTGTATATTTGCACCCATTTAGTAATATTGAAATACAGATTCACAAAATGAGATTTACCAGGTATTTTCAGGCTGAGATCACACTGGCTTCCAATGTTTGCTACAGACGGGGCAGTACGTCTTCGTGTGATGCTCTCTTTCATTCGACCTTCTCCCGTCACTTTGACAGAAAAGGGACTCCCTGTAATACAAAAATCACAGGGTCATGTGCAGATCCTTTTACCCTATATTTAGAGCCAAGAATCTCTGCATAAAGCACACCACCATACAGTAGCAGACCTTTATCGGGCAGGCATTTAAATGCCTGAAACAGTCTTGGGGGGGGGGCTTATTCTCTAGAGTCCAAATTTGACTGTCAATCTCTCCAACAGCAGATTCCCATAGCAAATCCGCGACTGACAATTTCTCCATTGTCAAGTCGAATTTTAAAGTTGCGACAAGATTTCCACAGTAAAATCACATCTGCGACAGTATTCTTATTATAAAAGACGTGACTGCAACAGTAGCAGTCTATTGAGACACCTGTATGATGCAACAAGTCAAACTTTAGAAAATAACCCCCTTGGTCTTTAAAAGGAGCAGTCCAGTCTCTAACAGTACTTTGCTTATGTGCAAGGTATAATAGTCATTTCACAATACATTATACTTTTTCCCCCTCTTACTGAAGGCCCTCCTCTATCCCATTTCACTTTTCAGCTGAACAATTTCGAATCTCACACCAGTGACATGATCTACAGGCTTTGAAACCATCAAAAAGCAGGAGGTGGTCAGAAGATCTGTGCACCTGCAAGATTCCACCTGGATATTTAATTAAAAAGTCTGTCAACTTCCGGGTTTAAGGTTCCAAACTCAGCAGTTGAAGATAAAAGCCAAGGAGCTTCAGTAAGAAACTAGCTACTGCAAATAAAAATAACGAAAACACATTTACATGTGGACACAGAGACATAGCCGTTTGTGACTAATCTGTTCCTTTAAACAAAGGGATCACATGGTGTAAATCATACAGGCTGGATGCTCCTCCCTCCATATGACTAAGAGGCTGAGCTCCTGGGCTCGACATGGTGGGATTCCTACAGCAGTAACTATTGGCAAGCTCTACCTGGCACATGCTGATCAGCAAACTTAATGTTAATAATATAATTCCCGGGTTCAGTTGGGCAGTAGGTGACTTTGCAAGTTCCATCTTCAAGGTCTTCTGTGTTGATGTCTACTTTGCTGGGTCCCTCAATTGAAAGGCTGAGCCCTCCATAACCTTAAAAAAAAAAAAAAAAAAAAAAAAAAAAAAAAAAAAAAAAAAAAAAAAAAAGTGCATGTGGTCAATGAGCTTTAAAAAGGAAAGCAGTTCATATAAATATTTCTTTGCATCACCACCACCAATTGATATTCCTCACCCCTCCCCTGGTTTAAATTAAAAAAAAAAAAAAAAAAAAAAAAAAAAAAATCAATGATACCTGCTTCCCTGGTGTCAATGATGAATTCTGCTGGTTCGAACGTTCTTCCTTCTGTCAGTCCCTGGCCAGACACAACCACTCGACTGGCATCGCCAATCTCAGACTGGCTGATCATTACAGTGATGGGGCTGTTGGGGATGTGTATACCATTCTTCTTGATACTGACTATGTGTTCACCTGTCTCCTTTGGCACAAACGAAATACCTGTGCAGGGGAAGGAGTAAAACCAGGCCCAGTTAAAAAAAAAAAAAAAAAAAAAAAGGATCGTTACATTAGAAAAAAATAAAATTAATGTGTATATAAAATGTAATCTGTATATTTAAGGCACTGTTTCAACTGCAGACAAAATAATTAAAAAATATAAAGTTTCTAATTTTGCCATTCAGGTATGGAAATCTGATGGATGCAAAGTTTATTTCAACCTTATTCACATGTCACAATTCTGCATCAAAAAAGATAGCAAAAATTGTTTTGGAATTTGATAAATTAACTTTACTGCTCAGATAAACTCTTTAGGTTTCTTTTATGGCATTAATAGGAAAAAC
Organism: Pipa parva; assembly: GCA_019650415.1. Lineage (NCBI taxonomy): Eukaryota > Metazoa > Chordata > Amphibia > Anura > Pipidae > Pipa > Pipa parva. The sequence goes on along the minus strand of WMED01014003.1, from coordinate 11,694 downwards.
AGCCCATTCATCCAGAGATTCTAGCATTAACATTTCCTAGACTAGGTTCTTACCAACATGGCCGTTTCGGAGTCTCTTAAGAAGACACGGCTCCTCTCGTCCAGATGGAGATGTTACAGTGGCAGTCAGTTGACTTAAGTCAGTTTCTGATATATTTAGTGGGATGTCTGCCGCAGAGCCAACTTTTAGTTGGGACATTCGCATACTATCATCACCTAGCAGAGATTAAAGAATCTTCTGAGTATTTTGTTGAGATGTTAAATTAGAAGACACTAAGGGGGTAATTCAGCAAGCAGCGAAGTGAGCTACGATGCGTTAGGCTCACTTCGCAAATTGTAGTATGCGCATGCTGATGTCCTGTGCGCGGACATCAGCATGCGTATTAAAAGGGTTCCCGTCTTGGCGAGAACAATAGAGTTGCCTCGCCGAGACGGGAATCCCTTTTAATGCGCATACTACCATTTGTGAAGTGAGCCGAACGCATCGTAGCTCACTTCGCTGCTTGCTGAATTACCCCCTAACAGTTCATTGAATAATCAAAGTTGCTAGTTGCTAGTTAGTAATACTTGCCTGTGATCTTGGCAACATATGGGCTTCCTGGAATGTGCTTGTTATTGTACTTGACAAGAATATTATAGTCCCCGGGTAGGACTGGAAGATAAGAAACCGTACACGTTCCATCCTGGTTATCAGTGCAGCTGATATTGGCTTTGGAAGGACCCTCAATGGCTAGTGACAATCCACCTAGGCAACAAAGAAATGATCAACGGAAAAGTAAATCTGATAAACGTGCCCCAACATTATTTCTTGGTTCTCGGCCACTCACCTTCTCCAGCATCCTTAGTATTCACTGTGAAGACTGCTGGCTTATTCACCGTACCATGAATCAATCCTGGACCGTAGGCCGTGACGTGTCCACTGTTTACATAATCCACATAAAACTGCAAGGGACTTCCTGTAAAAAACAGGATTTGTAGCACTCAGCTTCTGGACCATCTAGAACTCATGTTAGTCCAGACTACATTGTGGCATTTCCTTTCCCACCATCAGCAAACACTCAAACCATTTGTTCTTAGTCAAAAAACAAGAATTTATTCGAGATCTTAGATCAGTTAAAGACATAGCTTCATAATGGTCTTGTTACACAAAATTTACAAATCACTCAATGGGCTCCAAAGCTACAATGGTTAAAGTGTAATAATGAAAAATTCATTTGTGTGTTATACATTACAGTGCTATTAAAGACTCTCAAGCCAAGTATAATAATTTATCTAGGATGAGGACATTTCTGTTGAAATAATTGCAGGAGTCTGGTTCTGGAGTTGGTGGTTAAGCCTTACCTGGGATGTGTATGCCATCATATTTTATGTCCATCTCGTGTAATCCAGCTTCTGTAGGAGCATACCTCACTGTGACCGTACCATCTTTGTTATCCGTGATATCAGGCTTGGCTACCTTCCCTGATGGCATTCTAACTTCCCCTACAGGAAAACAGAAAAAAAAATATGGAGGATTTGTTGGTGGCCAATGAAAAAGTCAGTAAAGTTGTGACAGAGGCAACATTGTTTAGGTAGAAGGCGGGGTCAATAATGTCAGGAACACTTAAACTGTTGGAGCAATAATGTGCCAACAGGTGGAAATAAATTGTTGCACTTATTTCAGATACCAACACCATTCTAAGTTATGGCTGAACCACACTAAATTAGTGTGGTAAAAGGTCTTCTCTTTTTACATCTATAAATATTTAAAAATTACTGAATGAAAACAGGTTTTTGAACCCACAAACTGCAGGATTTATAGAAGGGTATCTTAAATTAGCCATGCTTTTCCTAGCACACTCCTAGGAGCCGGCACTAGCAGCCTAGGTCTCTGTAGTGAAAGCATAAAAAGTATTCCACAGTCGCTCAGCCGGACTTTATAGGACTGCATCCCATTTATTAAGCAGTAATGCACATGTTACACGGGATGGCATTACCCTCCCTTCATGTTTGTAGAAATTTTGTGATACGGCACATTAAACTCACTTTGGATAATCTGGACATCCCGTTTTTTTTCTGCCACTTTGTACAGCGGGTAGAGTGATCCCTTGGATTGTCCAGTGAGCCACAGACACTTTGCTATTTTATTGGATTACCTTCCCTTCATCAGGTACAAGTACAAGTGCAAGTGTTAAATGCATCTGTAAAGGTGTCTGCCCCATTTGAACATTCATAGAACTACTAGAATAAACTGGATCAGACTTGTGTCCCAGTAAACCGTCTAGAGTAAAATTACAGTTCAACTATTTAAAATACAATTCTCTTTGCTAGAAGTTATTTGATGGGCCTAGAGAGTCCTATGTAAACTGGACGTTACAAATATTTACTGACCACCACCTAGAATTCTGGCTTGTGTAAACAAATTAAAAATATAAGGGAGAAAGGGTCATCTTTTCCTAGTTCTGCTCCTTTAATATTACCTGTGATTTCTCCTTTCTTAATGGTGAAGGGAATGACCAGGTCAAAAGGTCTGAGTCCAGCTACATCCAATCCATTGACACCCATAACTGGGCGATCAGTGGCCTGAAATAAAAGCAAAAGGTGAGCAGGGTGTTCCTCTGAGATTTATAATCCAAAACAGACAAAGATTATGAACTCCAATGCAAGTGTCCACTTTAAGCGTTTTTTTAAAAAAAGCAATTCATGGGAATCTGTTAACGCTTAATCTGAAAAATCCATGCCAACCTAATGTCCTAATTTTAGGTAAAGAGCAAAAATAGGTCAGCACCTCTAAAAACAGCAGGTAGAGGAAGTAGACTTGATGGACTTAAATACAATCTTTGTTATCTTATACTTTTACTGTATAATGCACTTTTCCCAATGTCTGTATTATATTTGTATTGCTGAACAGCTCAGCATAAATTTGTGGCGCTTTGTCAATAAATTTTTTTTTTATGTATAATTTTAACATTTAATATTGAGGTTTACTTTCTTTCTACAATTAGGATGTTAGAACTTAAAACAAAATGTACAAAGTAGGGCTGGGGTGAAGAGATGCTGGGAGTTCTAGTTCAGAAGCTGGAACTTTAATCCCCTCTTTCCCTACAGTTCAGCAACCCAAAGAAGAATATGTGGTCACAAAAAAAAAATCAAATCAAAAACACAAACGTTGACCTAATTTGATCCAATCCAGCCATTACACACATTAAGGATTCCATGAATTGCTTTTTAGCTTATTTGAATTAAGCTAGCAATGGAGTAGATTTAAAAAAACAAAAACACAAAGATGAGGAAACAAATAATCAGAAGATAGAAGTCTTTGCAGGAAGTTTATCCAAAAAAAGCTGGCAAACCTGGAAAATGAATTCTGCAAGAGACCGTTAGACAAAAGGTTAATTAAATTGGTAAATTGGTGATGATTGACTGGAGGCAGGAGAAAGGCCCCTCATTCTCAGTCACTCCTATTTTTGAGAAGTAACAGCATGAAAATCTGACACACAAATGATGTTACAATTTATGGTCGAGTAGAAGCCGGATGCTGGGAATGATTAGAGAATGGAAGATATGGTAGACATCTGAATTCAAAAAGGAAGTACAGAGACTTTAGTCTAGTGACATCAACCCCACCCACCCTTCCAAAATTTAAATACCAGTGGAGACTTGAGGTGAAAGTCCATCTCCAGGGCATTGCATGCAAGGGATTAAACAACTCCTTGGAATTCAGAGTGTGCTAGGTCACAGCAGAAGCAGACAGCTACTGAAGTGAAGCAAGACTATAGAATCATCCAGGATACAAGACTCAAACTAAAGTAGCAAAATGTAGACTTGACCCATGAAAAGCTGTACAAGCCAGCAAGAGCAGTGTTTGCTATTGTGAAGGAACATGCAGAGATTTGTTGCTAATGAACATCCAGAGCAATTCACTTCCTCTAGTCCACTACAAAAAGCCATTACCCCCCCCCCCCCCCCCCCCCCCCCCCCAACAGAAGCTGAAAACATCCCGCCCCCTTTATAAAACATACAAGGCAAGAGCTTAGCTTTGAGAAGATATATCAAAATTTGTGCAAGTACTGAATTCCAGAGTTCTTTCCAAAATCCACTAAATGCCCTGGGAAGGTTTTTCACCTCCGAATAACAAAGTTACTGTTTAAGGCAGGGTACCCAGGGTTGTTGCATGCCCGGGTAAGCGTATGGTGGGGCTAACTGCTGCTGAACCATCTGCTGGGGCATCATTTGCTCGCCGTCCAGAGCCTGTGTTGGAAGGTGTAAGCAAAGGTTAGAGTCAGTTTAAAAAACATTCAAGTAATCAAATAAGAGGAAGATGGAATGGGTTACAATTTACGGGGGGGTTTAAACATTAAAGGGTGAAATTGAATAAACTCGAAAAGACCCGATTTCGTCTTTGAGTTTATTCTCGACTGTTTCTAGCAGTAAATTGTTTTATTTTTTTTTGCAATCGACATTTACCGAATGAAAATTTTCAATTGGATTTTTCAGTGAAAAGGTAGCCATGCTACCAATTTAGTACAGTGACTTTCAACCGGGGTTCTGTGACATACACTATCTACTGGGGGTTATTTATCAAGCATTTTTCTGATTTTTAAAGATCGAAAATAACTTTGATATAAATAAATGCTTTAAAAAAAAAAAAAAAAAAAAAAAGTTATTTCTTACATGGAAAAAAAAAAAAGTGTATTTTTAAATAGGCAATACTGACATAATAATAAAGGGGAAAAGAAAAAATACGATCAACTCAAATTCAGCAGGTGTGGTAGAGCTGCACATGGGGGAACAGGTACGTGATGACCCAAGGTACATCAATTTCTTGGTTTAATCCATCTGATGTATGGACTTAACTGAACTTGCAGCTTTTAAACTTATACAAGTTGTAAAAGAATATTAAGTCCCTCAAGAAAGGATGGTCTTGCCTTCGGAACACATACTTTTCCCATGCAGTTAAAGCAGAGATCACTAAATCCTTGGAAATTGACAACCCTGTACCGGACAGAATGACTGATTCACACATGGAAACTAAGACTTCTAGGTCCTGAAGGAGAGATACGTTTAAATAACTGATATTCAAAACTTGTGCATTCACGTCCTTTATTGATCAGGTTTTAACGGAAGAAGCCATCATGCTTAATGGAAAGATTACAAAACAAAAGACAAGGTCATTCACAAGATGGAACGTGGAAGTCCAAAACTTACCGTGACCTGGAAGGGGCTGTTTGGTATATGCTCCCCTCCAAAACGGACGCAGATAACATATTTGCCAGGCTGTGGGGCAGTGTAGAATATATCAAACGTACCATCTTCATTCTCTACCACATCAACATCAACCTCTGTACCATCTGGTGTGCACACCGTACAGGTCACTTTACCCTTCCCAGCTGCCTTGGCATCAACTGTAATTACAGTTTCTTCTCCAATCTGTATAGTAGGACCAATGCCAGCTCCTGGGTCGTATAGAAGAAAAAAAAAGCTGTTAATGCGGAAAGTGATTGTGCAAACATAGAACCGGAGACCATCATGCAACCAAACCACCTCACACCTTATGTTCTACAGAGCACTCAGAATTCAGGAAATTTTAAGTTTGGGGAAGAGTAAGAGAAATAGTGTATCGTAAAACCAACTGTACAATTAATGGTAATGAACCTACATTAACTTGCCTCTTGCATGACCACCCCACCTTTTATAGGCACAAAAGGTTTATATATAGTCTTATTTAAAAGTAGAACTCCAAACTTCTTGTGATTCATCAGTGGCAAGAGTTTAGAAGAAATGCTAATTCTATTAACCCAACCTGGGTTTTGAAGACAAGATGTTCTTCTACCCAGTGTATTTTAGCAGGTATCATGTCCTGCATGCAGTGGAGAGAGTGTAGAAACTTACAATTTCCTGAAGAACCGAGGCCCCAGTCAGAACATTATAATAGGAAGAGGTTGTAAGGAGGTGCAGAAGCAAGTGAAATTAGAAGCATGCAGCCAAGTTTCAAGGAGGGGGAGCCATTCAAAGCAAAACATGCAAAAATAAATAAATGGCTAACAAGTTTGCCCTGAGATCGTTTCACAATAGACTAGGATATAGGCCTGCAGAACATCTCCTGGAGCTTTTGGAAACCATTAAGGGGAAAAAAAAAAAAAAAAAAAAAAAAAAAAAATTCTTATTTTACCATTATTGTGTTATAAAAAGTGTTTCGTGCACTGGCAATTTTCTTCAAGTTTGTCTTTAATTCAGTGAGTCTTATCAAGTTTTGCTGCCTTGGCTAAAATAACAAAACCTAGTCTCCTTATCCTCCAAATATCTAGAGGGAATAATCCAGACAAAATATTGAAGATTGCCGGGCATACACTTTCTACGTCCAATTGCGAAAACATTACCTGCAGTTCCGTCCTGTACAACTAAAACTAACATTTAAGATGGATTGTTTGCCGAGGATTTAACTTTTTCATCAGGAGTTTAGGACAAAGGTCTCCGTATGGGAACAGATTTAGTTATTCACACCATACCAAATCATCCAGCTTTGTTATTAAAGTAAAGGGATATCTTGGAAGGGGGACGGGATCTGCTGTGGACACAGAAATTCATGCTGGGGTCTCTACATCATTAGTAAAAACTATGATTTGTTACATGGACAACTTCTAAAACATTTTTCCTTATGGAATATGCATTTGGACCCAATATTTGTTGAATTGGGACCATATGCTGGTGGGGAACGATTTTTTTTTAGTTTTTAGGAACTGCACAGGAATCACTGCCGTGCTGGTCCAGATGACAATATGGTTGTTCTGAAGTTACTGCTGCTTTCAAATCTACCCTTTTTCCTTCCGCAACCTTTGTCATATGGCAAAGGCATTATATCCAGGGTAGTCACTAGTTTACAATAAGAGAAATATCCTCCATTCAAAGCAGGTAAGAAGGGAATTCCCCAGTTATGCAGCCATAACCGTTACTGCTGGAATGGTTAGCAACAGAACAGACACTCCCAGAGAGCAAAAGTCTCCACCCCCATTCGGAACACATATCAAGCATTCAAACACCAGCAAGCAGGCTTACCTAGCCCGTGACCTCCGATTGACACTGAGGTGAAAGGGCAAAGAGCAAGGAAAGGACAAGTGAGACAAGTGACCAGTGACAAAACAAGTGCATAACAAAAATAAAAATATCAGAAAAAAAGCGATCATATACATCATAAGTTACGCCATTAACCGTGTGCAGCTTGGGAGGTGTGTACGTAAAAAAATAAAAAGCAAGTGTGAGGAGAGCAACGGGGTGAGAGGGTCACAAAATGGTCTAGAAAGGCATTTTACACTCTGCCCAATGCTGGGCATTTACAGACTAAAATGACTGTCACTTTAACACAAAAGTTCAAACCTCCCAACAAATAAGCATTTTATTCACAAGGCAAGATTGACCCGCATTTAAAACCAACATCCCACCATATCAATTTATGGTACAGTATTTAGAATAGGGCTCTTCTTGGAGTGGATCATGGGTTACCATAAAAATGTAAAGTGCCTTTTGCTATGTTTCTATTATATTTACAGTCTGTTATTTTGAATGGTTATGGGTAAGAGAACCAGTGATGTGACATCTCTAGGCTGTCCTTTCCATTGACTAACAAATACAGAAATTTACACACAAGTGTGGAGTACCTTATGGAAGGAACCCAAGATCTGTGCATACCTGTCACGGTGCATTTACTGGCATCTCCTGTGGGCACAGCACGGATACGGTATGGAGAATAAGGAATCTCATCGCCTCCATACTTTATAAGTATGGTGTAACGCCCAGTCATATCGGGCACATAGGACACAGTGTAGGTGCCATCTTGATTGTCACGAATTGTGGCCTTCTTGGGTTTACCTTCTGGATCCTGTAGAGACTCAAATTAAATACAGAGCCATGCATACAAATGGAAATATACTCAACTCTGCCAAGAACAGGACACTTACAGTTATCTGAACAGCAAGCAAACCCTCTCCTGCGTCTTTGGCATCAATTGTGAATTCTACTGGCAAACTGGCAGGAACTCCAGTGGTATTTAATCCAGGTCCGCTTGCCTTCACCTTACTGGCATCATGAGTGGGCAGCACCTTTACCTTAAATGGACTGAAGACAAGACAAATAACCAAATAGCTGGTCAGTCAGTAGAAGGAAGGTCACATATTTTCACTGAAGTCCTAACCACATCAAATAGTACCATTTTATTGGTTTCTATGGGTTACATCACCATTACAAGTTTTATTTTGCGAGATATACAGTACATAGGCTTCTCCCTCATACAGGAAATATTCATTAGGAGAACTCCCATCCCTGTCTGTAAATCTCTTCTAATCCTGTACCGAGAATGAATTAAGGCATGCAAAGTTCTAAAGATGGAAACAATGATCTAAAATTCCATACAACACAGAAAGTCTTTAAATACCACTACATCTGACAGAAGTCGCTATTTACCTGCGAGGTACTTCCTCATCACCATACAGTACAGCAATATTGTAAGGTCCCTCTCTAGTTGGAACATAACTGACGGTCTGTACTCCATCTCCATTGTCAACAATCTCCACTGGTTCAACAATACCTATTAAAAAAAAAAAAAAAAAAAAAAAGCCAGTTTTTAAAATGGACTCATTTTTGGTCAACTAATAAAATTATTTACCTGGGGGAAGTTACGGAGAACTTACCCTTGGGCCCTTGAACTTTTACTTGGAGGGGAGCAACTCCTGCCTTGCTGGTGTCCACACTGAATGACTGAGGGACATTTGCTCTTACCAGCCCTGGGCTTAAACCTGGACCAGTACATTTGACCTTTGCACTATCCACCACATCCGTCACTGGAACCTTAAAGGGACTACCTGTAAAGCAAAAAGTTTTCAGTTAGGCTAAATACTTTATGAACACCACACAGACAGGGCTTCCACCATCCCAACAGTGCATCTATATCTTATTAGTTAAGCTGAAAGAGTCTGGTTTCACTGCCCAATGGCAGTATCTGTTACAAACAGATGTTCAGCTGCATGAGACTGGCTTATTGCTGCCATTTTAAGAGGACAAAAGCACTATTAAAAGCCATGTCACATTCATAAACATTTTTACACTTGGGGAAGGTATCCATATTCCACACAACACCCTGTTGAGAGCCCTTTCCATTTAAGGCTTGAGTTCTTGGCTCAAATACACATGTGTTTTGAAAACAGTATAAATTTACACTATTGCAAGCTAGAATAGGTTCAAAAAGTTACTCAATAAGTTTGTCAGTCCAAGTAATAAAAATTATTTTTATTAGGAGTCCTTACCTGGCACTTGGTGTCCACCATACGTAACATTAAGATTATATGTGCCAGGCTCATAAGGTATGTATTCCACAGAGCAACTACCATCTTTGTTGTCTGTACAAGACATCTTTGCTTCCGATGGACCTTCAACAGCCAAGCCCAGACCTCCTGTGCCAGCTCCTCTGGAGAAAGATGAAAGAAAGAAAAAAAAGAAAGGTCAATTCTAAAAAGGAGTTGTATAAAGAATTTATGTAAAGCTTTACTGTAGTAAAGTAGGTTTATTTCTTTAGGTCAAACTCTCAAAACGTTAAACCATTTGGCTAGATGCCAAAATTGACATTGCCTACTAGATAATTAGGCCTTTTTCAGAAAGTCTATAAGAGTCACCTTGTTTCCACAGTAAATTTGTTTGGTTTGTTTGTAGTTCCATTCAGAAGTCCAGGGCCATGGACTCTGACACGGCTAGGGTCACATCCCTCTGTAACAGGGACCATGAAGGGACTCTTGGGTGTTGGGCTACCATCATATGTCACATCCACAGTGTGGATTCCTAAAAATAAAAAAGGTTAGCAGGACCCTTATCTGTCAAATATCCTAAATGGAAATAAATTTTTATATATATATATATATATATATATATATATATATATATATATATATATATATATATATTTTTTTTTTAATAGATTTTTTAAGAAAGACCAAAATACCAATTGAAACATTGATACAAGATTGACAGCATCTCAACTTCACCTTCTTCATAAGGAGTATATTCCACTTTGTAGGTACCATCCCCATTGTCCTGTACATAAGCCTCGGTAAAGTTGCCTGAAGGATTGGAGACCATGGTCTTGAGATGAGGCCCACCGGTTTTGCTAAGAGCCCGAGCATCTACATTAAATTCTGTGGTAGCTTCTCTAAACACTCCTGCAGAAAAGAACCTAGAATTAGGATCTCTCTCATCAGTAAATCTCAATTCAAAATTACTCAAAATATACTTACCTTTTCCTTCCACTCCTGGTCCATAGACCTTCACACCAGATGTGTCTACAGCTGGTTTAACTTGCAGCTTACTTGGAAAGTTGGGCACCATCTGTCCTCCATACTTTATAGTGATTGTATAGACCCCTGGATACAGTGGGATGTAAGTGATTGTATAAGTCCCATCACCATTGTCTTGGATATGTACTTCAGCTTGCATGCCATTGTCGGATATAATTTCAATAGTCAGCTCAGCACTGCCAGCATTTGAACAGTCCACATTAAATTTGCCAGCTTCACCAACCTGGGCATGCTCTAGTCCAGGACCAGAGCAGGTCACCTTGGAAGGGTCAAAGCATGGTTCAATTTTGGACTTGAAGGGCGATCCAGGGATGTGGGTATCCGCAAACAGAATGTTAATGTTATAGTCGCCAGGTTCCGTGGGCAGGTAGGATACAGAACAGGTGCCATCTCCATTATCCAGGCATTCTATTTTGGCCTCACATGGACCTTCAACAGTCAGGCCAAGCCCACCTTGACCTGCACCTTTAGTATCAATGGTAAAAGGTGCTGAAGCACCAACACTGCCTCCCTTCAAGCCAGGCCCATAAGCTTTAACCTGCAAAGTAAAACAATAAAATAAATAAAAACACCGCAATTATTTGGAGTCTTTCAATTATTTTTAGTCAAACACCTACATTTTGGTATTTAAGCTACCCTTGAAGTTTAACAATTGTTAAAACTAGCAACAGGTTTGCCCTAACAAAAAAAAAAAAAAAAAAAAAAAAAAAAAAAAAAAAAAAAAAAAAAAAAAAAAAAAAAAAAAAAAAGTTATAAACTGAACAAAAAGGATCCAAATCAAATAAAGCATCACATTAAACCAATTAAGTGGTTGTTGGGGGTCGTAGACCCAAAAAATTGTCAGAAGAGAAAAAAAGCAAACAAGCTACAGACATTCCCTTTGGAATATGTATAAAAACCACATGTATAAATGTGGTATTTATACATATGCCAGGGTTTAAAGTGCAGCATTTATCAAATTCATAATTCTTAGTTACCTTTGAGGGATTTGTTGGCGAAACTGCTTCCACGGGGAAGGGGCTACCAGGTATAGGCACTCCATCATAGGTCACCTCCACCTCATATGGACCTTCCTCCCGAGGAATAAATTTGACAGTGCTGTTATCTGGGCTCAGACCAGGTTCCACCTTGCAGGGAACAGGCTTGTTTAATGGTCCGGTGATCTTAGAAGCTACTTTGCCTTGACCTCCAGCACCCTTAGATTTCACTATAAATTCTT
>WMED01014002.1:0-14193 GCA_019650415.1 Pipa parva | reverse complement strand
GTTGAAGAGAAGAGGACCCAAAACTGACCCCTGGGGAACCCCACTATTAACAGTAACCCTTGCTGAGATTGGCTGAAACAGATTCTCTGAAAGAATGATTGGCTGATTTCAATCCCAATTAGGAATGTATAAAGTGGAGCCAGTAAGTAATAAGACATCCTAGTGTAAGGTTGCTGCATGCTACCTGGAAGGCCTAGGTTCAAGAACCATGATTGTCTTAGAGACAAATTTGGCACTGAGCACAAATACAGTACAAGCTGCAAGTATCAGGGAAGGCAACACACACTGAGACAATAATTCTAGTATAATGGGTGACTCCCCTGGATTACCTGCTTAGAGGTATGGATGTACTGAAAAACAAAAACAGTGTATGAATTAAGTGGTTTCCTTACTAGCAGAGGGTTGAACTGACACCATTTCAGTTAAAGAAATAGTTACCACAAATTTAACAGCCAGGATGATGGGGGGGCCTAGTTTGTCTGCATTGGCTTTCTTCTTTCTGCTACCAAGAATGTTAAGTATATTATATAATTAAAATGGGAGAAAAAGAGAAATCATCTGGCTTAACATGGCTTAAGACTTTGAGCTGAGCTGAGCTGACCTCAAGTATTTTACATTATTATGGTCCATAAAAATTACAAATGGATGAATGGAATCTTCCAAATAATGTCGCCCATTACATAAGAGCAATTTTTATAGCAAAAAGCTCATGCTAACCCACATCGTAATTTCATTCTGCTGATGAGGTTGAAGTTTACCAGTCTGTGGATCTTCCTGAGAAAGGATCCAGCCCAGGAATCATAGGCATCAACTTCAATCCTAAAAGCTCTGGAGGAGTCCTGATGACAGAGCATGGATGCAGACATGAATGTTTCTTTAAGAAAAGAGAAGAAACAAATAGCTTTCGAAGACCACTCCTCTGGTTTAGCTCCCTTTTTAGTTAATGCAATGACAGGAGCAATTATAGCAGAAGATTTAATTAATTGCTTATAATTGGCAAAGCTGATGAATCATTGGATTGCCTTTACTGTGGTAGGACAAGGCCATTGTTTTATGGCAGAAACCTTTGCAGGTTCCATTTTGAGACCACTAGAAGAAATAATATACCCCAGGAAGGAAATTGTGGGAACATGAACTTGACATTTGACAATTTTCACATATAAGGCGTTTTCTCTGAAGTGATGCAGAACTTCTCTGACATGGATACTATGTTCAGACATAGACATAGAAAAAACTAATATATCGTCTAGGTCAGGGGTCGGCAAATTGCGGCTCAAGAGCCACATTCAACTCTTCAGCTGCCTCGTGTCGCTGAGCACATTTCCCCACCCATGACCTCCTCTGATAGGACAATGGAAGGTCATGTAATCAGTAGCACATGCTAGTACTCCACAAAAATTTTTCATCAATCGCTGTTACCAGTTTATTGGTTTCAGTCTGCTGTTCCTTGGGTGTGTTACTCCATCTGATTATCTATGTATAACCTTAGCATGTATCCTGACTCTGCCTGCCCCAACCTTTGATACCATTTTCTGACTTTGCTCCTGTGCCACCAGCCCTAACTAGTGCTACAAATTTGACTACTCTTCCTGCCTTAAGTGCTATACGTTACCACCAGTGGACAGTAAGCCTTAAGGGTCATGACCTGGACATAGCACCGCAGCAAAGTCTATATCCCCTTGCAGAGGGACAGGGTGAAGACAAGGTGTGCCTTGGACTCCGAGCCTTAGAGAAGGAGGTAAAAGCAGGAACCAGAAGCTGTGCTTCTGGTTCCTGCTGTTACCTCCTTCTCTTCACTAATGAACTCTGTTTCTACCGTGACATTAATAAATCATGCTTCTTTACATGAAACAACTACTGGGGAAAAACACTTCTCACTAAGGTATAGTACTGCATATGTAAAGATGTAATCTGACTATAGTTTAGTTCTCCTTTAATTTTTTTGAAGCTGGGGAGCAGACATGTTAAAAGAAATAAGGTTATTTGCAAATTACACTTTTGATGTTTATTTGATGTCCATTATTGAGGATATGACATGTGCCACTCATGGCTTTTAAATTTAGATTTAATTCATAATATGAATACTCCCCTAAAGAATCCTAAAGAATTTTTGAAGTGAAAGGAGTTTGAGTGAATTTGGCACCTATTGTGTTGATACTGTAGGCTGAAAAAACTTATATCTACATGTGAATGTAATTATTAGTGTTGGAATATACTATACTATAGTGGTACTGGCTGTGGTTGTTTTACCCTTACATGAAACAAGGAGAGAGATACCCTAGGATTTAATGAATCTCAATACATTTTTGAATGAAATTTTGATTGAGTAAAATAGGGCTTTTATCAAGATTTCTTAGGACACAAGCAAGATCTAAATTCCAAAATTGCAGTGTATGTATAGGCCAGAAGCCAGATCAGTGATGCATTATAGAAATAGTAGATTAACAGAAACAAAGTCTCAAAATATTTACATGACTTTATGTTAGCTAGAAAAACAGCGATGCATCCACTATATGCAGGATTTATCATTACCTATTTATCAAAATTTCTGTTATTTTTAAATCAAAGTGGTATATCATAAAGATCCGATCAGAGGATTACCCAATCTATGTTTCTTTCAATTCTTGCCTGAATATAGCAAGAAGACATGGGTCTACATTTAAAGGGTTATAGGCTAATGTGAGAATTCGACTGTCAAATTCACAAACAGCAAATTCCCATAGCAAATCCGCAACAATTGCAACTGCAACAATATTCTCATAGTAAAGTCTCGACTTTGACAATAGCAGTCTATTGCGGGTGAATTCACATCTTTACAATTCAGACTTTAGCCAATAACACCCTTAGACCAACCTCTATGTTCTGTGCAGTCAGCTTATTTATCATTCAGGGTTACACTCCTGAAGCCCTACCCAGTTACAGCAACCACATTCTCTATTGACTGCCCAGTATTGTTTGCGAACCTTTTCAGCACCGAGTGCCAAAAAGGTGACGTCACTCAGCAGCACTGTCCCCTGAAGTGCTGGCGCTGATAATTGAAGTCATCGCATCTGTGTTGGAGAAGTAGCGCTGCCCAGCGAGCAAGCGTTACTTCAGTGTAGGCTGTGGATCCGGCCTGAAAACTCTCAGGCCGGGTCTGTGGCCTGCACTGAAGGCAACAGTGGAGATGGCATGTAAGCCATAGGTTGGTTCACCCTCTTTGGCCTAGTATCATATTATATAGTATAGAAGATTTTATACCATATGTAATTTTTTGGTTTCCATAACAATGTTGGATATTGTTTTATATAAAATCAACAAAGTATGACATTATCATGTAAGACAACCCAAAACCTAGGGGAACCTCTGGGAATTTGGTCTTGGCATGCCTTTCTGCCTATAACAGCCACCTTTGGCTTCGGGAGGATTCCTCTGCTACTTGGGTGCTGCCGGGTCTTAAAGGCACCATTCCCAATGGTTCCATAAGGGCAAGCAAGGTTGCCAAATGTTACACTGTGGAAGTGAGAAGGAAAGTGTTGTCGTACAAGCCGGGTCAGTAACAGATTAGAGAACACACACAGTTAGAATCAGGGGGTAGGGGCATGGTCAAAAACAAGCCAGGAAGTCAGAGCCAGGGGCAGGATACAGACAAAGGTACACAAAGGGCTTAGGCACAGGATACAGTGAATACAGCCAAGGTTCTTTCTGGACAAGCCAAATAAGACCAATCAGAGGCAATGCATAGCTGCAGCTTCATGGTTTAAATAGGGCTAGTAGTTACTGAATGCATCGCACCTGAGCAATGATTTGCAGCTGAGCTTTAAAGAGCTCAGCATAGCTCTGCTGCAAATATAGAATAGAAATAAGAAAACAATGCAACAAGCAGCAGGTCTGAGTTCAACTCCAGGCTGAGACACATACTGTATATTACTGACATTAACTGATCAACCTTTCTTAAAGGGGAAATAAAGTCAGAAGATAGATTCATATCTTATTAAATATACCTGGCACTAGCTGTTCCTGTTTACTGGAGTAGCTTAACTTGAAGAAAGGAGTGTATGAAGCTGCAGTCTGGCTCCCTCTCCTGATCGGCATTGGTGGCCTAGAGCGGCGTCAACATCATCACCTACTCCAGACATGTGCACTGATGATTTCGATGCCCAGCATTAGCTGAACTCTGAGCAATGAAATCATCGCTGTACATGCATGATTTAGGCATGATGACATTGTTGCTGCTCTGGACTGCCAATTCCAGTCAGGAGGGGGAGCCAGAGCGCAGCTTCATAGCTGACACGATCACTATGAAACAGTCTCCATTATTCAAGGTAAGCTACTCCAGTAAACTTGAACCTGACTACTTCCCAGCTAGTGCCACATATATTTTAAAATATATGAATTTATTTTCTGACTTTAGTTCCCCTTTAAGTCAGTAATAACAATGTTAATGC
Source organism: Pipa parva (assembly GCA_019650415.1). Lineage (NCBI taxonomy): Eukaryota > Metazoa > Chordata > Amphibia > Anura > Pipidae > Pipa > Pipa parva. The sequence goes on along the minus strand of WMED01014002.1, from coordinate 9,766 downwards.
TCAATGTTACTTTGTTATCCGTTCTCACATTTTCCAAACTCGGTAATAGGAAAATCAAAGCAATTCTTGTAATCAGTTTTTACACTAGCAGGAAAAAAAATAATTCCTGCTATATATTATTATGTCCCAGCAACCCTGTCCAGCACTATGACATCGATTCTAGCCATCTTTCTAACAGAAAACTAGTTGCATAGGTCAAAATAGTAGAGTATTTAAATGCTAAAGTTAACAAAAGCACTTTTTTGAGCATTTTATTTAGACAAATCAAGGTGATGAAATGTTCCTAGCAGCCTAAACTACTTTACAAGGCACTTGCAGGTTAACAGCCACATGGGCGTATTCAGCCCAAAACGACCCCAAATTTTCATAAAATATTTTTTTCAGTCCTTATAAAATAATAAATTGCATCTGATTACATCATGTAACACAAAACCAGACTGCAGTGGAGTAAAATGACGGTTGCACTAAGGCTTTTAGTAACGCTATCTGTAAAAAGATGAATGGACATACGTGGTCGCATGAAGCCCCCCAACCCCCCCAAAAAAATTATTTTTACGCACAATTTAAAAAAAATAAAATAAAGATAACAATATTCCTTTGAAATCTTGCTCTTGGGGTAACAGTCCAATAACTGACAATCCTGATGCAATAAGGGGTACTTTTTCTGATGTGCTCCTGATTTTAAATTATCATTAACTGCTTGTTATATTTGCTATTGAAATGCCACTGAAATGATCATCTTTAATAAAATTGGAGCGATGTCCCGCAATGGCATCCTTAAGTAAAGACCTCTGTATTTCCTATATTCACAAGCTAATGAGAAATACAGGTGAAACCAGACATTTACATACACTATATAAATAGACACATATGCCTGTTTTTCTCAATATCTGAGATAGAATTAGAATAAATCTTACCTGTTTTAATTCAATTAGAATTACCAAAATTTTTTATATTTGCCAAACACCAGAATAATGAAAGAGAATTATTTAAGGTATTTTTTAACACTTTCCGCAAAGTCAAAAGTTTACATACATTTCATTAGTATTTTGATAGCATTTGCCCTTAAACTGTATGATTTGGGTCAAATGTTTTGATTACCCTTTCACAAGCTTCTCACAATAGTTGGTAGGAATTTTGGCCCATTTCTCCTGACAGAACATGTGTAACTGAGCCATGTTTGTAGGTCGCCTTGCTCACACCTGCCTTTTCAGCTTTGCCCATAAATTTTCAATAGGATTGAGGTCAGGGCTTTGTGATGGCCACTCCAAAACATTGACTTAGTTATCCTTAAGCCACTTTGTAACCAGTTTGGCAGTATGCATCGGGTCATTGTCCATTTGGAAGACCCACATCCACCCAAACTTTAACTTCCTGACTGATGTCTTGAGATGTTGCTTCAGTATTGCCACATAATCTTTTCTCATGATGCCATCTATTTTGTGAAGTGCACCAATCCCTCTTGCAGCAAAAAAACTCCACAACATGATGCTTGCACCCCAGTGTTTCACAGTTAGGATGGTGTTCTTAGGCTGCCAAGCTTCACCATTTTTCCTCCAAATGTTAACAGCTCAATTTTAGTCTCGTCAGACCACAGGACATGTCCCAAAAAAGGTAGGTCTTTGTTCCTGTGTGCATTTGCAAACATTAATCTGGCTTTTATATGTTTCTTTTGGAGTAATGGCTTCTTCCTGGCAGAGTGGCCTTCCAGCCCATGTTGATACAGTACTCGTTTCACTGTGGATAATGACACAATCTTACCAGCTTCCACCAGCATCTTCACAAGGTCTTTTGCTTTTGTTCTTGGGTTGATATGCACATGTCAGACCAAAGCATGTTCATCTCTGAGACACAGAACCAGTCTCCTTCCTGAACGGTATAATGGGTGGACATTCCCATCTTGTTTGTACTTGTCTATAATTAATTGTACAGATGAACCAGGCACCTTCAGGTATGATCCAGATTTGTGCAAGTCCACAATTCTCTTCCTGATATCTTTAGACTTTCTCATGTTACACGCAGAAGCAGTGTGTTACTGGTGTGCATTAAAATACATCCACAGGTGTGTCTCTAACTCAGATGTTGCCAATAAACCAGAATCTTCCAAAGACATGATATCATCAGGATGTCCCAACTTATTTAAAAGGCATAGTATGTAAACTTTTAACTTTGCAGAAAGTACTAAAAATGCCTTAAAAAATTCTCTCTCTCATTACTCTGGCATTTGGCAAATATAAATAATTTGGGTAATCCTAACTGACCTAAAACGGGAAAGGTTTATTCTGATTTCATGATAGATACATAGTGAAAGAAACAGGTACGTATGTCTGTTTATATAGTGCATGTAAACTTCTGGTTTCAACTGTATATAATGAAACATAATTCATATCTTAGGGTATCATTACAATATATGTGGAAAAATTAATCAAACTAGCCATGTAACAAAAATATATATTTATATACAATTAGCTATAACATGTTGTTATTTACCATTATTCTTAAAAGAAAAGAAATTACAGTATGCAAGAATTTATATTGTGGCTGCACAACATACACAATTTGGAAGCACTTGATATAAAAAAAAAAAAAAAAGCCTATAATTCTTCAAGGAAAGATGCATGCATTTTAAAACATTTCCCCAGAATTACGCCCCCAAGATTTCCATGATCGAGTGGACAATTTACATTTTTTTGTTCTATGTAAATAGAGAAAAGAGAGAAGAAATAGAGAGTTACTTTCCTTGTATGGTAAAAATGAAGGCTGCCTCTTTCAGATGTATTGCCAAGAGGAGTGATGGTGTTGGGCAGCAATAAGAAAATGTAGGCTAATGGGAAAAAATGGTTGTTTGTAAAAATGGAACTGGGCTCTCAATCCTGCTGAAAATAAGCACTGGTGAAAAGTTCCCATTTAAGTAAGAAAGAGGTTTTTATATTGGGTATATTGTTGATATAGTACATGCCTGATGCAAGTTAAATTAAGGTTAATACTGAATTGGTCCATGTTATGTGAAACTTGGTCACATCTCAGAGCAGAAACAGCTCTGAAAGGCCATTTAAGGCCATCTTAGGTCAAGTTCTAAGACCATAATATTTTTGTAATGCTTGTGCCAGTTTTCACAGCTTTTTTAATTTGCAATGCATTTGAAATCAAATTAAGGTAGTTGGGCAACTTCATATGATGTATCTATTCAACATAAAATTAACAATTTTACTCGCAACAGATATGGCAAGAAGTATGTTCTGATGTACAGACAAATAAGGTGCTTATGTCCATGGAAACAGAAACAACATAAGATATTAATGTTATCATTCCCTTCATATTTCTGAATCAGCATACATCCCATTTATTAAATAATCTACTTGGGTATAGTCTTTCTTTTTGTAGCTTTCATAAGCTTGAATAGAAAACAAAATTATAATTGCTATGAAGAATAGGTTTCCTAATAAAAGTACTGCTAGCAAAAAACTTGTATTCTGGACATGTCTTGTTACCTCTTCAGAGACTACAAGGATGCCGCTATCATCCTTTTTATGTGTACTTTCACCTGATGACTCCGTAGTTGCATCTACAATGGATGCAGCAGTACTAAGTTGGGAAGTTGCAGTCATGGTACTTGATTTTGGTGCAACAGATTTTTTAATTTCTGGGGATGTAAATATTTCTGGTGTTGTTGTAGGACTCAGAGTTGCTGGGGCTATTGTTGGCACAGTTATGGTCACCAGTGACAAATTTGTTTTGACAATTTTCTGTAATAAGGTTGTTACTGGAATTGTGTCTGTTGCATTTGGCACTTTGGTGGAAGGTAAGGCTGTTGGCATGATAGTGGCAAGCAGATCGGTTGTTGACGTAGTGGTGGATAGAAGAGTTGTTGCTACTGTGGTTCCCATCATGGACATTGTTGACACTGTTGCTGTTGACAGAAGAATTTGCACATTTATGGCAGGTGACACCAAGTCTGTTTTTTTCACAGTGGGATATTGGGTAGTTATGGTAGAATTGACTGTTAAATTATTGTCATTTTTTGGCTCAAATATGGTAACTGGGGAGGTTATTTCTGGTGAACTTGTGGCTTTGGCCATTATTACCTCCGTGCTGGTAGTTAGATTAAATGTTGTTGGTTTTGTAGTGTGTAATAGTGTTGACAATAATACCTCTGTAGTGCTTGAATTTGTTTTATTTTTCTGTAAGGTACTACTTGTTAAAGATGTAGGTATTACATTTTTTGTTGGGGTTGATTTCAATACGTCAGTGCTTGGTTTGGTTGCAGCTGTTGCGTTGGCTTTTGATGGTGCAGTAGTGAATTCCAGGACAACTGTAGTAGCTAAAGTAGCTAAGGTGGTGGGAGACACTTTAATAACAGCAGAGTCAGTTGCCTCTGTTATATTAGTTAACAGGTCCTTTGTAAAGTTCTTTTTTGACTTATCCAGTGATTGTGAATATTCAGGCTGATGGTCATTTCTCTTTCTTCTTTTCTTTAGGAGATGTCTGTCTATAAAATAAGAGTAGAAAATAGAAGTAATCTTTTTAAATTGTTATGGACTCTATACATGAAATATAAAAATGAGAAAACAATGCAATTTTTAGAAGTACTACTTCTGTTACACGATCACAACTTTTTTGATGCCAGTGTCACAGTGGCTGTTTTGTAGCCGAGCTGTTGTTTGTTAAAAAAAAAAAAAAAAAAGACCATCCATCTTTACATCACTAAATAAACCCTGCAAATTATTTTTAGTCACAAAAATAAAAATAACAATATTCCTTCAAAATCTTGCTCTTGGGGTAACATCCCATTCCATAACTGCCAATCCTGGAGTAACCTGGCCAATAAATAGTACTTTTTCTGCGGTATCAAAGGAACAGAAAAAGTACTCCTGATTTGAATAATCATGAGCTGCTTGTTATATTTGCTCTTTAATCGCCAATAAAATGATCATCTTTAATAAAATTGGAACAATGTCAAGCATTTGCGTCTTAAGTACAAGAACTATGTATTTCCTATATTCATAAGCTAATGAGAAATATATAATGAAACATAATTAATCATTTATCTTAGGGTATCATTACAATACAAAATCAATAATAACCGGGAATTCAGCCTCCACAATGACATCTTTAAAAGTACAGAAATAAATGCCATGCTGCTAAATAGCAATTTTTGTTTTTCTAGCTTTGTTGGTGGTTTAAACTGTATTTGCTAAGAATTAAGAGATTAACTCATTTTTGCACGACTGTCATTTAAAAATCATGTTTTCAGTTTAATATTGGCACGTTTTATTAACATCTGATAAACCAGAGGTTCCGGGATCAATGCATCAAGTAGGAGACCTAAATATGCATTATTTACAGTGGTTGCTGAATTTATTTGATTTTAGAGCGAACATTTCTCTATGCAAGAAAAAGAGAGAAAAACAGAGTTCTTTTATTTTGTGAAGACTGTATTTTACCTCATGATAGACCAAATTACATTAGCAGCTTCCTTAAAGGAACAGTCTGGGCAAAAATAAAAAAAGCACCTTTATTTAGTAAATACCAAATAACTTTTATTAAATGCACCTTATTATCAATTTAAAAAAAAATTCTTACCAGTAAAGAAGTGCTGTAAAGCACTTCTGTGTTGCAGACTCCATTTTCAGTCTCTGCTGGCAACTCTACAGTGTCACAATTCACCCGATCCCTCCAAGATGCGCAGTCCTCTCCAGTCGTACTGATAATGAAGCCCTGCATCGCCATTTCATATGTCACATGGGAGAGCGTGCACATCTAGGGAGGACGCGTTGATCATGTGCACACTCTCCCATGTGACATATGAAATGCCGATACAAAGCTTCGTCATCAGCGCGGCTGGAGAGGACTGCGCATCTTCGGGTGATTCGAAACACGGTGGAGTCGCCGGCAGAGACAGAAGATGAAGTATGCAACACAGAAGGGCTGTACAGCACTTCATTACAGGTAAGAATTTTTTTTTTTTAAATTGATAATAAAAGTGCATTTAATAAAAGTTATTTGGTATTTACTAAATAAAGGTGCTTTTTTAATTTTTGCCCAGACTGTCCCTTTAATAGCACTTCAGAGTCATTCAGACGATGCTTACCTAGTAATCCCTGTACTATCTGGCTTGCTCCAGGCCTACGACACATTCTAACATTATGGCAATGCAGAAAGATGCAGCGATTGTGAAGTAAGAGAGGCCAGTTACAACGATGATCTCCTTAAGGAAAGAAGATTAAGTTGATGTCAGTTACAGATGCATAATTATAATTGCTATTTTTTCAAATCTGTTACTTCAAGAATTCTAAACTGTCTATAAAGAATGATATTTAGCTATTTAATATATAAAACTGAGGTTTTGAGCACACTTCCTGAAAAATTATCATCTATGGTCAGTGCCACATTGGCTCTTTTGTAGCTAATCTGATTTTAATTAGGCTCATTATTGTCTATGGTGCAAAACAGAACAGCCTGTGTGGATTATCCCATAAGAAATAATACATACTATGGTCTTAACTGCCATAGAAAACAGTGGGACTGGGCAAGGTCTATTTTGTCAATTTGGCTACATAAAAACAGATAAAAACATAAGGCAACTTCAAATGGGAATTTTTTCTGGTGTGATACTGAACCTATAAAGGAGCACTATGGGTTTGTTTAACTGTAGGGGTGATTTATTAAAGGGGAGGTACTCGCCAAGAAGACTAAATGGGTTTATTGCCTTAAAAGGAACAGTTCAACCCAAATGAAAAAAAATACATTTAAATTATTTATACATATTAAGACCTTTTTCCCAAATATGTTATTTTACCAACTCTACAGTGTTCTAAGCAAGAGATACCTCCTAATCAGGAGCGCATTCCTTGCGCCTACTTAAGCCCCGCAACGGTACTTCCTAGAACTCACAGTGAGAGCGTGCACATTATACCTACAAGGGCACACGCATGGACGTGCACACTCTTGCAGTGAGTTCTAGTTAGAGCCATTTAGGGGCTTCAGTAGGAGCGCACCAAGCAAGGAATGCACTCCTGAAAGGAGGTATTTCCTGATTAGGATGCAGTAGAGTCGCCGGTGTTACACGGAAGTGCTCTATAGCACTTCTTTACAGGCAAGAAATTTAACTTATTAAAAAAAATTGCTAAAACACATATTTGGAAAAAGGACTTAAGTATAAATAATTAAATGTATTTTTTTTTCATTCAGGCTGGACTGTTCCTTTAAGTGCGAATTCGCCTTGATTAAGTGAATTTGCATCACGAAGGGTGGCTATGTTATGATTCTCAACCCCTTATTGACAAGACAGCGAATTCCCATAGAAAATCTGCGACTGGGACAATATTCCCATAGTAAATTTGTGACAGTAGCAGTCTATTGTGTAGTATGCGACCACCATTAGATGGCTTATTTGCCACATGGCAGAATATGGGAAAGTGGTGAATTCACTCATTTACGCGACTATTTGAACTTTAGCCAATAACCCTCTTAGGCTCCAGTACTGCTCCCTGCTCTCTTCAGCAATCCAAATGTCATCTGATCTTCACTGTTGCCACGGACATCTTCACTTCTGGTTCCGGTTGTTTTGCCATAAAGCACAGTAGCAGATTTTATAAAACACAAAGAAGCACTAGCAGCAGTAAAGATTGAAAGACATTGGACTTGCCAAAGAGAGCAGGAGTGCTAGAGCCTAAGGAGGTAATTCAACATGGTGAGAACTCACCTTGTGATGCTTCGATTCACTTTGCCAAAATGGTTACGCGCTGCCTTCTCTCCTACACGCGCACATCAGCGCACGCTTTAAAGGTATTCCAGTCTCGCGAGGTGACTCAAGTGGTAGCGAGGAGACTGGAATACATTTAAAGCGTGCACTGATGTGCGCGTGTAGGAGAGAAGCCAGCACGTAACCATTAGGAGAAGTGAATCGAAGCATCGCAAGGCGAGTTCGCACCTTGCTGAATTACCCACTAAGAGTCTTCTTGGCGAATACCTCCAAAATAACCCCTAGAGTTAACAAGCCTATAGTGCTCCTATAATGTTTGCATCTCTTTAAAACAAAATATTATACTTGAATTGTAGGGTTTTTTTTTCACAATTAGTTAGACGCAACCATGTATATTTGCCTTATTGTGGCAGGGTAGATTATTATTGTGTTTTCATGTGTGCTGCAGTTTCCATTGAATTTTCTGCAGCCATTCAATGCACATCTCAAATAATCTATTATTGGCATTGTAGAATGGCTGATTTAGAGGATTTTAATGTTAATGTTAAAGGGATGAAGATATCAAATATTTAGTCAATTGAGCTGCATACCAGATGGATTCAGCAGTCTATAACAAGAAGGGGACATAATTACAGATTAGCAGTTGAGCATGGGCATATATTATAGCACTCCCTATAAAAAGATAGATTTATATCTAATATATACACCAAATACAGGGCTGTAGGGAATTCAGTGCAAAGAACTGCACCAGTTCTAAAAGTGTTTTTCATTCTATGCAACCTTTCATTTCTTGCAATTCATGTCTTCTTTTTGGCATGTAATGCAAATAAGTCCCTTTAAACAAAAACACCTATAATTAGGGTTGTCACCTCATCTCTTTAAAACCAAACACATTGAAAATGCACATGCTGCAGTGCTGACCTGAGTTTTGCTGCAAGCTACATGTGCACCTGTTTTTAGCAGCCACGCAGCATTTAAACTGGTTTTGACTGATCATGTGCATTGTACATGTGTTTGGTTTTAAAGGGATGTAGCAACCTTACCTATAATATAAACTGACCAGACCATTTCTTTCTTTTTTTTTTTAAAGATTTACAGAATAATAATGGATTTAATACACTCCTATTTAAAGAAAAAACATTGAAATATAATAGTCTAATTACCAGGCTGTATAACCTGGCTAACCTATACAGAGGCATTTGTTTGGAGCCTTTAATGACCATTTCACTTTCAACTTTTGGAGAATATGGCACTTACAGATCTCAATGTGGGGACTATTTCCCACAGAACAGAGAGTCTCAGTTAGCACTTGGCAGCTACCAGTGATCCTCCATATTTAGTGTTTACAACAGGGGTCCCCAAACTTTCTACACAGGGGGCCAGTTCACGGTCCCTCAGACCAACGGAGGGCCGGACTTTAAAAAACATATGAAAATCCCTATGCACATTGCACATATCTTATTTTAAAGGACACAAAGTCAAAAAAAAAAAAAAGTGTTAAAATGCTTACCTTATACTGAGCTGACTGATTGCAGTCACAGCATTAGCTGTTCTATAATTAACCGGCTCCCGATGCTTCCCCCAACACCTCCTGCACAGTGCGCTGGCTGACATAGAAGCCAGCGTGCAGCTCCTTCTTCTCCTTCCCCGCTCATTGCGGGGAGAATTCTCTTTGGCCCCGCACTGAACGTGATGATGTTTAAGCCCTGAAACACCCAAGGTGTAACAGGGTGGGAGGAGCTGCGGCGCTGGATTCTCAGTCAGCCAGCGCTGTGAAGAAGTGTCGGAGGAATCATCACGAGCCGACTAATCAGCTCATGCTGTGACTGTAATTACTCGGCTCAGTATAAGGTAAGTATTTTAACTCTTTTTTTATTTTTTTACTTTAGTTCTCCTTTAAAGTAATAAAACAAAATGGGAACAAATACAATATTTAAAATAAACTTTGCTGTCTGCCCCACAACCCCATTCCCACGCTGTGCTGCCTGCACCACAATCCTACCCTCACACTGTGCTGCTTTCCCACACAACCCCCCTCCTATGCTGTGCTGCCTGCCACAC
>WMED01014001.1:0-14193 GCA_019650415.1 Pipa parva | reverse complement strand
TGAACTAGGGACAGGGAGACATAGAAAGGGATGTAATATTCTCTTATATATAGTTAGTGGGATATGGTGAGGATGATGTCTCTGCACTTCACTTGGAGAATTCACATCACTACGCCTTCTGCATCTGTCTGACTAACTTCACCTGCATGCATGGGACTCTGTCTGTAGCAGTCTGTGTCTGTGACTATTTTTGCAAGATGACTCAAATTATAGCAAAGTGAATTTGACAGGTGAATTCATCCATTAGTCAATAAGGCCCAGTGTCTTAAAGGAAAGGAGCGGTGAGCACACCCTCTGGGTCATTACATTTTTCTGTACCTATTTATAGAACACCAGCATCTCCTAGGGAGCCCCTTACAGTCTAGTTTCCCTGCACAATCACACATAGACGAGGGCAAATTTAGTCAAACTCCAATTAAGTTTCAATGATATTTTTGGGTTATTGGAGGAACCAGGATATTTTTAAGAAACCCAATGAAAGTATAGTACCTGTACAGGGTAGAACTGAACCCAGGACCCAGTACTGCAAAGACAATAACATGTCTAAAATGCTTATTCATATTAAACCTAAACTAGACTTGAAACGGTATAGTTAAAAAAAGTAAATAAACAGAATAAAGCCTTTGTTAAGCATATTTACTTTTGAATAACCTATTTTCTAAGAGTTACGACAACTTTAGCTTAGTAATTGGTCTCAGTTGTGTTACATTCGGCGTGGGATTGTGATACTGTGATGTCTATTTTTGTTACCAATTAGGATATGAGCAAGTACAAGACTTTATTGTAACATACGGGAGATATATCAGGAGCTGAATATTTTCACAGTCTCTTCTAACTACTTTCTTTTATCTGATTCAGGAATTTGCCAGTACACTACTCTTACAGGGAGTTATAGGGGGAACTGCTGTGGCTGAACCCCCCCATCCAGCCAGTCACCTGCAGAATATTAAATACTGATGAGCTCATGATGGTCCACTTGGCATTTAGAAATTTGAATGGCCATTTTGTGTAACATGGTCATGTAAATCAGCGCACTTTCTGAGGGGCCCCATTACCCACCTCATTTCTGGTGGGAGCCCAATTAATAATAATAATTAACAAGAGTTAACAACAAATGGAAATTCTGGAGTCAGTGGTTCTTTAATATTGAGCAACTGGTCTCTATCATATTAATGAGATAATTAGAGCAAAACATGCACTCATATTAAAGAGGAAGTTCACTAAAATGGTTTGAGGCCTAATCAGAGGTAGTTAATAACTTTTCACAGCTATTATTTCACAATTTTGGGGTTAGGTCCCACAGTCACGGGTCAATTGCTAGATGTCCCGATCTTCCAATCCCCCCCCCCCCCCGGTACCTGCTGGCTGGCCCTGTCACCAGCCCACAGCCAATCACCACTAGTGGACCTACCCTCTTTAGTATGCCATGAGGAAAGGGTCCCTGGTGCTGATCGTGCACCAACCCAGGCCAGGAGGCCATCCCCTTGAAGTCCTTACACAATAGACTGGGTAGTGTATTTTTGGATCTCTGGTCCAGTAAAGAATGGGTTTTGTTTTGTAAGGCTTGGGAAAATTCTCTGTTTTTTAATTGTTTTTGTTTATCCAATACACTGCCATGGAATTAAATAGTGCCCTAATCAACAGAATTCTTATCAGTTTTAATAAGATGACGTTATTTCATTTGATTTCCTATGTGCTTTGTAAAAAACAAACTGCAGTTTCTATCATAAAACATTACCTTTTTTTGTCACCAGAAAATATGTAGAGTTTTCCATCGGTCTTTCAGAAAAATCAATTTCTCCATTGAGTAAAAAGATATTGTGGCTATGCAGTAACATGGGCTAGTCAGTTTTATCCAGCTTCCCAAAGGAAATAATGAGATATTTATGTTAATTTCTACATGGGTGAAGCTATTCTAATGAGCTTCAAGGATAATTCCAGCTTGTTAATTCTAGAGGTGATTCTTAAGGGATGAAGGTGGGAAATATTTTGATGCTCCAGCACTACTTCTGATCTGAGTAACTTGATATTGCTGGAGCATAAAAGACTGATCAGTATTTCCCCCTCCCAAAAAAGAATCACAAGCTGGAGTTCTCCTTTAAATATATTTATATAACCTCTCTTCAACTACATCTTACCTCTTTTTAACCTCAGCTTCCTCTCACAACCTGCCTGCTTCTACTTAACCAATCTTTCTTCTGGTATGTCATTTACTGCTTTACTGTCCCTAGAGGCTTGCTGGTTGGTGGTGAGTCTCCATCTCCATCAGAAAGCTGTCAGTAACAAGAGAACCTACCTGAATTTTTTTTACCTATTTGTATAAGGAACCAGTTATACTGTATTACCACTGTTGTAAATTTTTCCTGAAATTTGATGTGTAATTTATTTTATTGTTTTTTTTTCCCCAGGTGTAAATGATAACTAGAAATTAATTGATGAGCTGTTGACCTGATCTGCAAATATGAATAATACAAGCCTAAATAACGTGTCCTTGGCACACAAGAACATGACGGGGAACTCATATAAGACAGTGGAAGTGGTCTTCATTGTTATTGTAGCTGGATCTCTCAGCTTGGTGACCATCATTGGAAACATTTTAGTCATGGTCTCTATAAAGGTAAACCGACACCTACAGACTGTTAACAACTATTTCTTGTTCAGCTTAGCTTGTGCTGACTTAATCATTGGAGTCTTCTCCATGAACCTCTATACTCTATACACTGTGATTGGATACTGGCCCATAGGGCCTGTGGTATGTGACCTTTGGCTGGCCCTGGACTACGTTGCTAGCAATGCCTCAGTCATGAACCTTCTTATTATCAGCTTCGACAGGTATTTCTGTGTCACCAAGCCACTAACATATCCAGTGAGGCGAACCACCAAGATGGCAGGCATGATGATTGCTGCAGCTTGGGTTCTCTCTTTTATTCTTTGGGCTCCTGCTATACTCTTCTGGCAATTCATTGTTGGTGGAAGAACAGTGCCAGAAGGAGAGTGTTACATCCAGTTCTTCTCAAATGCAGCAGTCACTTTCGGCACAGCTATCGCTGCCTTCTACCTGCCCGTTGTTATTATGATGGGGTTGTACTGGCAGATATCACGGGCAAGCAAGAGCAGGATAAAAAAGGGTAAGAAAGAAGCTGCCCCAAATCAGGATCCAATATCTCCAAGTAATGTCCAAGGAAAAATTGTGAAACCCAATAATAACAACTTGTCTGCCACTGAAGATGGTTTGGAACATGGCAAAATCCAAAATGGAAAAGCCACAAGCAATTCTGGGATAGAAAATTGTGTTCAGACAGAAGGAGAAGAGAAAGAGATCTCTAACGATTCAACATCTGTAAGTGTAGTAAACACTAAGGAAGATGGAGTTGCTAAAGATGATCCACAAGCTTCAGGGTCTCAATCTAATCCAAAAGTTGACAATGCTAAGCTCACATGTATTAAAATAGTTACAAAGTCCCAAAAAGGTAATGTTACAAGTGCTAGTGGGACCACTGTGGAGATTGTCCCAGGAGCCAATGGTCGCAATGGAGAAGACAAGCAAAACATAGTGGCACGCAAAATAGTGAAGATGACCAAACAACCACCCAAAAAGAAGGTTCCTCCATCAAGAGAAAAGAAAGTGACAAGGACTATCTTGGCAATTCTCTTGGCATTCATCATCACCTGGACACCATACAATGTGATGGTTTTAATTACCACTTTTTGTGATGTATGTGTACCACCTACAGTGTGGACAATTGGCTACTGGCTCTGTTATATCAACAGTACCATCAATCCAGCTTGTTATGCTCTCTGTAATGCAACCTTTAAGAAAACGTTTAAACATCTCCTAATGTGTCAATATAAAAACATTGGTTCCACAAGGTAAACAAAGAAAATGTTGGACCTGTCGTTTAATTTGCCATAGCACTTTACACTCATGTATGGAATGTGCAATCTAAGAACCTTGCTTGACACAGACCCATGGACCTGTATAGACTGCACTTAGAACTTTGAAAAATATTTGTGGAAAGAAGGTAACAGATGGTTCTAGAACAAAAGACGTGGACCTCAATATCATATCATGCTTTCATCTGAAAAAAAAATGAAAGACTCTAAAGGGCTTTTGGGCTCCAGAATTTTCCATATCTCTATTAATAATATTAGCATTTTTATGTGTCTTTATGTCTACTGGACATACATTATATTCAGACAGACTTTTGCAGGTAGTAGGGGGCTTCAAGGCTGAAACAAACACACACACACAAAAAAAAAACTGAACTAAAATTTGACTTTTATTGACATTGTGGTTCTCAAAGGACAAAATGACAACAGCAGTATTTCCTCTACAGACATTTCAGACGCTCCTGAATCCCAAGTTTTACGCAGAACTTTCACGTTTATCAGAGTGTTAAAACTGATTCCCCCGGTGCCTCAGTGTTTTCTCAAAGTATAGCCCCCTCTGTTATGTGGGGTTACCTTAGAGCTTCCTGGGAAATATATATATATAAAAGACAATAACAAAATAAAACAAGGAAAACAAAACAACCTAGCCAAGCAATTAAATGTACAGAGTTCCGTGTTCACACTTTATTATATGAAATATTGTTCATGCAGAAGCCTTTTTTTTTCCAGTACATACAAATAATATGTGTGCTTTAAGGTAATGTTAACAAGTACACGCTCAGTCAGGTGAAACAGCGATTGCAAGGGCATACGATTATATTATCTTAGCCGGATGAAACAGAAATATGGTTAAAATGGCTGATATGGAAATGAATGCAAGATATTAAAGGGGAACTAAGGCCAAATTTCAACGGTGTTATTTGTCAGGTTATGAACTATATTTTCCTTTAAATCTAAGTATTATCTAACGGAGATTTTAACATCATTTTTCACTGGAAAGGTGCTATGACAATCGTGATTAAATACTAAGCTGTTCTTATTCTTAAAGTATCCCATCCCCTTAACCTAATGTTAGTACCATTCAGACTAAGATGGCGGTGCACATTTGAGGCTACTCATGCTGATGACAGAGGATGAGTGTTGTTATTTTATATTTGGTTAATTGAAGGTCTTTTACCCGGCAGATACTGTGCAATTCCATTGAATCAGCATCTACTTATCATTAATTGCTGCATTAATTTTTTTAATCTTTTACAGTATTTTCATTCCTCCAGCAATGCTGTTTATTGACATCCAAAATGGCATCTTCATTCGTCTTTGGGGTTGATGCTCAACATGAACATTTAATAGCGCAATAATTAAGGGGAATTCTTTAGAAATCTAAATAAATACCTGCAGTGTACACTATCCTATAGCATTGTGTTTGTGTTTGTTTGTTCTGCAATAAAATAGGATTGTCCCCTTGAACACATGCAAGGAGTGTCTGAAGGTATTTATTTACACTTCTATGGGAGTGAGGGTTGGCTGGAATCCTACTTGCCCTGCTTTTAAGGATGATTAACTCTGACTGGGCCAGAAATTGTGCAGAGTGAAAATTCTTCAAATAAGGTGCAAATTGACAATGGGAGTTCTCAGGTTGGATCTGCTACAGTGTAAACCAATTTACACAAATTTACCAAACTCGAAAAGGCCAATTTCGCCTTTTTGAGTTTATTCCCTGTAAACATCGCTGTTCAATTGAAAAGTTTTGATTGTAAAAGTAGCCAAAGTACTAATGTAAAGTATATCTACTTTTCCATCTTAAAATCCAATTGAAAAATTCTATCAAAAAGTTTCAATTGGTAAAAATCAATCAAAAAATATCAATTGATATTTACTGATCGAACAGCGATATTTACAAGGAATAAATTCAAAATGGTGAAATCGGCAGTTTAGTAAATATCGCCACAAGCATCTATCATTGCCTGAAGGGATCAGTATTCTGCAGACATTACTGCATGCAGTGGAGGATTTAGAACCCACCTCTTCTGGACTTAAAATGACCCAAAGTGGACCTCACTGGCTATAGGAAATTAGCATCAAAGCTTAACTCCTTCCTCTATAGTTTTAAATACTGAGTACAAGGGCCACAGCCTGCTAGCAAAGGTTTTCATGTACACCAGAACTATCATAATAAATGATCAATTTAGCAGGACATTATACTGTATAAGTACAGTGGTACCTCGAGTTATGAGCTGCTTGGCATACGAATTTCTTGAGATACGAGCTGTGACTTGGACCGTTTTCCTGTTTGAGATACAAGCTGAAATTTGAGATATGAGCCATTGGGGCCAGAAAGGATTAATTCCGTATGTATTATTTTTAAAGGGAATAATTGGTTTGAGATAGGAGCTGTCTTGAGTTACAAGCTCGGTCACGGAATTAATTAAATTCGTATCTCAAGGTACCACTGTACATTATAGGTTGCTAGAGACATGAAAATATTAAAAGAGATGCTTTTAGACACTAGTTTGGGCTTTCAATACTGGAGTTCACTGGAGGATCCCCTAAATCTGTCCATAGGCTGCTTACTCTGTGTAGGGCATGGAGTAAATCTCTTTAAACCTCTTTAAAGGAGAACTATAGTCCAGATTACATTTTTGCATATGCAGTACTATACCATAGTGAGAATTCTTTCTGCCCAGTAGATGCTTCATGTGAAGCAGAATGATTTATAACAGAGCACTGACAATCTCCTGCACCAGGAAATGTGCTTGAAGAAAAAGCTGCCTGACTGCTATTGGTTAAGCAGTGTGTTGACCTATTGGCCTCATCATACATGCTTTGTTTACATTCCTGAAATCTAGGAGATTAGAGTATGGGACTCGGGAAAGCTAACTTATTTGCAGGTGTTACATTACACATTAGGCAAAAATGTCCGGGGGAGGGTACCCTTTCATGGAAAACTGGCCAGTATGCATCACACACACATTTCCTGGTGCGGGAGTTTTCTAGTGCTGTTTCATCTGAAGCAGGATAATTTATTACACATCTACTGGGGGAGAAACACTCCTCACTTAGGTACAGTACTGCATATATAAAGATATAATCTGACTATAGTTCCCCTTTAATAAATGACCATGAGTTACCAAAAACTGAGGGAACTGAAAATGGCAGCCAGAGGCGGGTGGCAATCATTCACTGAAAGAAATTATGTACATGTAATAACAAGGCTGACTTCTATCTATTTTACAGCCAGTATTTTTGTTTTGTTATTGTGGCTTCTGATATTCTGCATGGGTTTATATTCTGCATGGGTTTTTGAATCTTCATAAACCTGATATTTAATACACAGTTTCCATGAAAACGTTCAGAGGTCATGGAAATTCTGAAATGTAGATGAATATATAGTTTTTATTTACCTTTAAGGGACAGAGTGGTGTTTAATGAGGTCCCTTCCTGCTCATGCATAAGTATTACAGTCACCTAGCCTAACTACATATATAACAAGGAAGTATACATTTAACTGTGGTTGGCAGGCCATTATGATTGGATCATGTTGGTTTGCACATCAACGGGAGTCTTTGCATACCTGTTTAAGAAACGGAAGTTGCAATATAGACTACATTGCTGGTTGTTATGATAGCTGACGTTCTCAATCATAAGAGAGTTTAAAGGAAGGTGTTGCAGGGTTGGGCTACCATTTACCTGTTGCTGTGGATCTCCAGGAAAGATAACTATTCTGTTTATCCATGCATTAGTAAACATAGATTGTTTTCCTGTGTGCACATTGGCAAAGCATTGATATAAATGAACCCAACAACTGATAATTTATAGGATAAGTTAACACTGATTTTTTTAGTGTTGAGACAAACAGCGTCCCCGGATATAACCACTGCAAGGGGAAGGGTTTGGCACTGCCCATTTATTCACACATTGGCTAGTCCAGTCTCCTAATTAGGGTTTCACTCCTACACAGAAGTTAAGCAGTTCAGTTGTCTTTGCCATTTGACAGGGATGGAGGGATCAATTGTCTTTGCACAGACAGTAACTGCTGCTTATTGGAGAAATGTGTTCATAACCCCCAAGCATCCCACATCATCTCCCCTGTAATCCACCCTCTTTCTCTTCAACAAACACATCATACATCACTGGTGCACCTCCAACTGGTTTCTGATTGGGCTCATGTAAGAAGATATAGCTTCAAAATGGTAAGATTTTTTTTCCACAATAAACAACACATACAATATATACAGTATACATATAAATATCAAGGTCCATGGGACTCTAGTTATACCATTGGTTTAAGGAGGACACAATGGAATGTAAAACAATTTTAAAAAATGTTTATATTTTGACTATTGATGTCGCAGTAAAAAGCAGTTCATTTCCTGTTTCTGATTATTAGAAAGTGACCGGTAAAAACTTGCATTATCGTCCAGTTCAGCCAGCCTGTAAAGGTGTGAAAGATTCTCCAGACGCTTCCTACTGATGTTGTTTATTAAATGGATGCAAATATTATCCTTAAGATACAGTGAAAATAACAGAAATGTAACATTCTCTTTTAAAATGAAATTGAATGTTTCAGAGTTTGTGAAATATGCATTAAACACATTGGTTTCCAGACCGTTCACAGCTTCTCTCATTTAGCCATTCATATATTATGATGATGCGGAAGGTGGCACTGAAATATACAAAAGGTTTTAGATGAAGGTTCTGTGATGGTTTTATCTCAGCCATAAAGTGAGAGTGGGCTGCTGCTCTTCAATGCAAATTACTGTCCCAATGCCCAAATATAATGGTGGATGTTTTGTGCTGGTTCCATTATAAATTACCCAGTTTTTGCTGATAGCTTTCCCAAAGACTGGCATCATGGACAACAGAAGCAGATTGGACGTACCTAAACTGATTAGACACAAAGGAAAATGTAAAAAGATCTGTTAATTCAGGAGAAGAAGGCCCCTTAAAGAAGAACTAATATTCTTAACCATAACTGCTATGCTAAAACACAGGATCTGCCAAAGTAAACCACTATATTATGAAGCAGCAAATTAGTACCTTTGGGCTGTGGTGTTATCTTATATAACTGCTGGTGTCAGTATCTCACAGTTGCCATATTGGATTCTAATTAATATACTAATGAACCCTGACATCATCACACATAGTGTTTGGTTGGATAATGTCACATGATACATTAAACTATGAATATCAATGAGGTCAGTGCTGGTTTTCACACATGCTCTTTAGAAGCCAGTGCCCAGGACACCAGCTTTCTCAGCAGTAGGTGAAGCTGAAATGCTACAATGGCTGCCATGTGCTAGCAAAATAATGCATGCAGAAGTAGAAATAATCAAGTCGGTGGCTTGGATGGGAAAATGTGTTGGTGGCATGTAGGCTAAATGAGCAAATGTGATTTATTAGGTTGCTTCTTCTTTAACGTCATGATATTACTTACCATGATAAAGCTCCCTAGCAGGAGTGAAACGCGTGTTGGTGTTTGACTTGTGGGAACCAAAGGAATAAGCTCCCTGTACTTACTATACTCCTTTTTCACAATTATTGTGGTTCATTTTATTTTATTTTAATAATTGTTTTTTGGTTTTAATATAATTAATAAAGGTTACATTTTAGAATACTACTCTCCTCTTAGGTTTGGTCACTTCCATTTAAGTGTGAGGGTGCATTTTCTTCCCTTCCCCCTTTCCAGATTTATTTGATCAGCGTTAATAAACACCCAGCACCTTTATGCTTACTCTCAGTACATTGGGAATAGTAGCAGTGTATTTTACCTTCCTTTATCCCCTTTTTCATAAGATATTCTAACTGAGGCCTAAGCAGTTACTACACTTAATTAATCTCTACATATTTTTAGTGTATAATGGGTCAACAAACACCTAACAGTAGCAGCACATGGGTACCGTTCATAGAAACTCATTATATGTTTTTTTATGACATTTTTGTAAGGTATTGAACACTTTATAGTAGAACATGTTTATTTTTATCGTACCCTTTATTAGGCCAAGTTCATATGTCCCATGTGATTTATTCTGCCCTGAATTTTTCAGAATCCATCTGACTTGCTCTGGAGTTTGAAGGAAACTTTTTGCTTGTGGATGGGTAATTTAACTGGATTGGTGAAAACCACCCAACAACCAATTAGACAACTTGCAAATTCTTTACTAACCATTTGTAGGAGATTCCCTCACTCCCCTCCAGAGATACACTCTTCTAGTTGACAATGATGCAACCTTATTAGTTTGGGTAGTCTTGGTCCCACCATCATGAATCAGAGTATGGAAGCTAATGACATATACTGTGTCTTGACTTGGGTAGGACCTCCACTCCTTATGACTACTGGGATTCTATCCTGCAGATATATATTTACCAACTATAGCTAACATTCTGCAGACATTTCTACTTTGGTTTTATTTCTCTATGCTTAACAAATGAACCATCTCTACCCATATCAGTGAACACACTTGAGTTTAGAGTGAGTGCATGCACCAATGGTTTTCTATAAGTGTTTTTCATATACACCAAAACAAGCTCCCCCCTAACAAGCTCCAGACCTGTATACACAACAATGAAATACTGACAGGAGTCAGGATGAGCCACAACAGGATCTGGAACCAGTCAAAAATAAGATGGGGTCTCAGGGTACTGCGTCTCAGCATAAAAGGACAAGTCAACAATTATTTGTTGATATTTTATTATTTATCCAAATGCAAAGAATTTTCTATTTTTTTTTTCTTATCCCACTATTATCTCATAATTTATTGTTATGCTAGTATTATCTGCTCCTGTAAAAAATAAAAACCTTCATCCAGGCCAGAGTCTTAGCATTGTTTAAGGATTGTTGCCCAGCCATATTTAGAAGAATCCTTTCTACAATTATTTCAGGTTAAAATAATTTAAAGTTCAAAGTTTAGCCTGTGGCTGGAGTGATTTACAAAACCTGGATTGACCTCCAGTGATATGTTTTCATAATTGGGGCAAAATATCTCCCCTCAAACATTACACCCTCATACAGTATATATGTATGTGTATGTATAATTTTATTTATAAGGCTCTGCTAGGTTACCCAGTGCTGTACAATGTAACAATACAATTATAATACAGATTACAAGCGTATAATCAAGAATATAAATCACTCTAAGTGCCAGGCCATGATTGAAACAAGAGGATGGAGGTCCCTGTCCCATAGAGCTTACAATCTAAATAGGAGGAAGATTTACATAACAGATAGGAGGATAACAAGTGCAGTAACAAAGTGTCTGCATTGACAAGGAAACCATGAACAGTTTTTTTTCTATTGTTTATCACCTTTGAATAATTAATTTTTGTAAAAAATAAAATCCACTTTCTCTGTATCAGATCAGCCAGGATTTTTTAAAAGCCAGCCTATGATTTCGACATAGCCATGAACTCTGACAATACTGCTTTGACCAGGTTACAATTATCTGCTTTGATCCACTCCTTTCCTGTTAAGCAAGGTCTTTGCCCATCGCAAAGTCCTGTAGTCATGATTTTACTATGGGAATATTGTCGCAATCGCGATCTTTGAAGTTGCTGCATATTTGCTATGGGAATCCGTTGTTTAAGAATTTGACAGTCGATTTCTCACTTAAGTCAATAACCCTCTTAGATTCTATGTTCATGAGTTCTCTTTTGTTTAGGTTCTGGTTTTGGGTTCTGATCTTTCTAATAAAAAAAGCACAAAATAAACCAAATTTTATTTTGAGACTTTCTTTCGGCAAATGATATTCCCCTGTCTAATAAGGAGACGTGGCTTCAGTTTAGCAGAACTAGCTGTGCACTTGTACAGGACTATCGCCACTTTTGTTTTCACCCTATACAAATCGATCGAATTGAAAAGTTCAGGAAAGAAAAAACTAATTGTGAAAATGTGGCGAATATTGGTGAAATTAACTGAAATGCAATGAACACGTGAGAAATCTGTCAAATCAGTTGCATTTAGGGCCTCAATGACTAAAGTCCAAATTCACCTGTCAAATTCACCTGACTACAACTTTGAGCCACTTCACCAAAATAGATGCAAATTCACTTCTCAGTATTGACTATGTGGTTAATACGCTTTTCGAACAGGTGGACAGCAGCGAACGCTGTTGGATGTGTAAGTGTGGTGTAGTCAGGTGGATAGAAGTAGGATGAGATGTCATATGGATTGAGGTGAATATGACAAGTGAAGGGCAGTAACATTAGTCTCACCATATCCCACTAACTATTCTGTGAATATTCTATCTATTTCTATGTCACCTTGTCTCTAGTTCATGTTGTAATTTAGTCGCAGTCGGCATTGTCACATTTGAATGAACAGTCGCCTTACACAACACTGGAGCCCTGATATCAACCCCCCAATTCACCAGTCTGAAATGGTGAAGTCAAACAGGTGAATTTGGGGCAGTTCACCTAGTCACATTCGCACCTTTGCACCACTCCTCCCTTTAGTCAGTGGTAGAAGTACCTTTGCACGCGCACACAAAATAATGCGAAGAGCACTATAAGATCGCGACTATTGTAGTTGCCTGAAATTGTTGCATATTCACCACTTTGCAGAGTTTACTCAATAAGAGAACATGGGGAAGCAGAGAATAGATGCAATTCATAGTTCTACGCAACTATTCAGACTTTAGTCAATGAGGCCCTTAATAATATACCTGTTTATTTGGGTTGATTAGTGTTATATGCAGCCATAAGAAGGCATCTGAGTCGATGACTAATAAGCATTGGCATATGCGGCTTTCATATGTGCCCAATCTAAACGGAATAATCTGCCAAATTTTCTCAAGTCTTTATTACACTATGTATCTACTTACATACTGTAACAAATGACCAGAAACAGATACAAAACTCTGCTCTGTTTTTCATACTTCTGACATCACAATGGCAAATTGCTGCCTCCTCACTCTGCATTATATACAATCCTGTCATTTTGTAAATTCGAATGCCTTATCACTTGTCAGACTTTTTTTAGATATCCACGCACAGCCAAATAACTCAGATGGTATTTTTCCATAGCGCCCACCTGTCAAGATGATTATATTTGTGCTAGGAATATTTCCTTTCCAGTTAATGATTATTTCTCAGTGAATAATGTATACTATAATTAAATAGAATACCCAGTGCAAAATATAATCAGCCTTTTGGAGAGTGGCATCTGTCAGATGTGATTTGCATCCTGACTTATGGTGTTTGGCTCAAGATTTTTTGACTAGGCTGGGTTGAATGAAAACTGCAGTAGATTAGACAATTCAGTTAATCTTGTGAAAAATATTAAAATGGGCACAAGATGATCCTATAGAAATCTACATCTCATAAATATTAAGCATTAAGTACCTTATTGACTAAAGGATAAATTCACCTGTCATATTCACCTGACTACAATATGAGTCACAGGGGGTTCTTCATTAAAGGGCGAACTTTTACGTAAATGCACAAGTTCACATCCTTTCACTACTTCTCCAACCCTGCTTGTTCAATAAACTCTGAGATGTGCCGAATTCGCAACCAATTCAGATGCTTACTGCAGTTGTGGACTTATGCAGCTCTTCACATAAATTTGCGTGTGCATGCACAGGTAATGTGGCTATTCAGCATGTGATAGCATCTATTGAAGGAGCGGATTCCTTCAATAGATGCTAGTAGTGAGGTGTACTACTGGGAATTCACCTGTTTGCTTTCGCCAGATCAGACTGGTGAATTGAGGGGATGATGGCAGGGCTCCAGTGTTGTGTAAAGAACCTATTCATTCCAAAGTAACAATGGCAACTGCGACTATATTAGTCTACTACCACAAGGTGACATGGAAAAATAAATATTATTCACTTATATACAGTTAATGGGATATAATGAGATTGACATCACTGCCCTTCACCTGTCGAATTCACCTCACTCATCCCAATATTGTGTGACTGACTACGCCACAGTATACTTGCAACTGCATCTGTCGCTATCCACTGCTTCATGAATAAGAAATAAATTTGCATCTCCCTGATCATAGAGGCGCAAACAGATGTGAAGTCACTATGCTAGGTGAATTTGCACTTTAATGAATGACCCCGTGTCAAAATAGACAAAATTCACTGCTCATTATTAATGAAGCTGTGCATAGATTTGTTGAAAAGGAGGACTGCTATGGACACTGTCGCATGCGTGGTATGCTGAAGTCAGCCGAATATAAGTAGGATGCAAAGTCATGTGGAATGATGTGGATTTCCCCAGTGAAGTGACATCATCCTCACTATATCCAACTAACTGTATATAAGTGAATATTACATCCCTTTCTATGTCTCCCTGTTCCTA